>ML777842.1:163998-181039 GCA_009831015.1 Picea engelmannii
TTTTTTTTATATAAAGTGACTTTTTCCTTTTCTTAGTTCGTGATTTTAGATTTTTTAAGTTTTATTAATAAAAAATGTTATCAAGAATTATGTAATAGTTTTATAGTTATTATAGTTGTAGTTTTTAGCATGTTATTGAAAATCTACATTTATTTGAAAATCTATGTTTATTTATTTGTTCGTATTTGAATTGTAATTTGGGGGACTTTTATGAATTACGAGTTTGGAATAAATTAGAAAATTAATTTTATTATTTTTTTATATCACTATTTATTATTTTTGGATAAACAAGGAAAATTAACTAAAACTCATGAGTTTTTTGTGACCTAAATCAAATGTCAAATGTCCTAAACCTTTCCTCAAGTTTTTTCAATTTAAAAAATATATTCACTTAAAGAACTTGATGCCTCTATGCATAGTATATCCCACATGAGTTAAGATGGATTTATGTTAGTTATCTATCTCTATGCCACCTGTAAACTCCATCTTCATCATGGAAGGAATTGTACCATTAAAATATTTTAACAATATGATATGAAAGTGATAGAAAAATATTTTATTTAAGGTGGACATTGAAGTATTTTATTTATGGTAAACATTGAAATATTTATTTTGTTATAAAAATTTGTTTTAAATGCCAGAACTTCATCCTATGTTAAATACTAAAGGAATTACACATGTCCATAATAGTGCCATGTAAAAAGAAAGAACACCTATCAACAAAACAACCACTAGAAATTTTATGTTTTCTATAAAAAAAAAAAGACTAGTTTAAAACATTTGTTTGCCCACCTATTGTGAGGTTTGGGTTTTAGTATTTTCGAAGAAATATTTTAACAAAATTGAGAAAATATAGAAGCTAATCGTAATAATAGCCTTGAAATTAGGTCCAATACCTTTATCCTACCTTAGTAAAGTTGGAATTCTTCCAATTGGGAGTATAAAGTTGTAACTCATCATTATTTACTATCAATGTTCTTATAACAAGTATAAATTATTAAATTATTTACTATCAATGTCCTTAGAAAAAGTATAAATCAAGTAGATTTACCATCAATGTCCTTAGAACAAGTATAATTCATCATCTACAAATTTCAAGATGACTTGCTATCAATGTGATGAACATAGCCTTATTGTTGTAATAACATAGCCTCATCATCGCAATGTGATGAAAAATGCCTCATCGTCACAATGTGATGAAAATATCCTATCATCATAATGTGACAAACAATGTCCTGTCGTCGCATTGTGATGAACATAGCCCCGTCATTGTAATAAATCTCCTCTTTTCACAATGTGATGAACATATGACGTTTATGTTTATCACATATCTATACGACATTTATGTTCATCACATAACCACTTTTTACTTAAATCTCTAATTGTCGCAATGTGATGAACATAGCCCCATTGTCGCAATATCCTCATCGTCATCAATATGTGGCAAACAATATATTGTCATCACAATACGAAAAAAAATATCCAATCGTCATAACGTGATGCAAACATCATGTCCTCACAATGTGTTAAACATATCCCAGTCATCTCAATGCGATATGCATAACCATATTGTCACAATGTGACGAACATAGCCTTATATGATGAAGATACAATGTGATGAATATAACCATATTTTCACGATGTGACAAACATAACCATATTGTCACCATATGATGAACATTGCTTCATCGTCACAATGTGATGAAAATATAAGATCATCATAATGTGACAAACATTGTCCTATCATCACATTGTGATGAACATAGCCCCATCATTGTAATAAATGTCCTCTTTTCACAATGTGATGAACATATGACATTTATTTTTACCACATATCTATACGACATACGATGAACATATGACATTTATGTTCATCACATAACCACTTTTTACTTAAATCTCTTATCGTCGCAATGTGATGAACATATCCCCATTGTCGAAATATCCTCGTTGTCATCAATACGTGGAAAACAATATGTTGTCATCACAATGTGACACAAATATCCAATCATCATAATGTGATGCAAACATCATGTCCTCGCAATGTGTCAAATATAGCCCGGCCATCTCAATGTGATACTGAATTATATTGTCACAATGTGACGAACATAACCTTATATGATGAAGATACAATGTGACGAACATAACCATATTGTTGCAATGTGACAAACATAACCATATTGTCACAATGTGACACAAATATCTTGTTGTCATAATGTGACAAATAATGTCATGTTATTGCAATGTGATGAATATAGCCCTTTCATCCCAATGTGATGAATATATGACATTTATGTTCATCACATAACCATATGACATACGATGATCATATGACATTTATGTTTATCACATATCCAATTTTTACTTAAATGTCTTGTAATCGTAATGTGATGAACATAGCCCAATCATCACAATATACCCATCATCGTCAATATTTGACAAACAATATCTCGTCGTCACAATTTTATGAACATAGCCCCATCGTAGAAATGTGAAACAAATATTTGCATGACAAAATGTGACGCAAATATCCCATCATCGCAATGTGACGAACTTAGCCCCTCCATCATAATGTGACAAAAATATGAAAACAATGTCACACAAGTATCCTATCGTCATCGCAATGTGGCACAAATATCATGTCATCATAACGCGATAAACAATGTCCTTTCATCACAATGAGATGAACATAGCCCTGTCGTCTCAATGTGATGACAATACAATGTTTATGTTCATCACATAGCCATATGACATATGATGAACATACAAAATTTATCTTCATCACATATCCCCCTTTTACATAAATTTCATGTCATCGCAATGTGATGAACATGCTTCGTCGTCACAATATCTCCATCATCGTCAATATGTGACAAACAATATCTTCTCGTCGCAATTTTATGAACATAGCCCCATCATAGAAATGTGAAACAAATATTTGTGTCACATAATGTGACACAAATATCTTGTCATCGCAATGTGATGAACTTAGCCCCTTTGTCCCAATGTGACAAAAATAACCATATTATCGCAATGTGACAAACATAGCTTCATCGTCACAATGTCATGAACATATATTCGTCATCGCAATGTGACCAACATAGCCACGTTGTCACAATGTCATGAGCACATCCTCGTAATCACAATGTGACACAAATATCCAATCATAATGTGACAAACAATTCCAAATTTAGCTATGCGAATGTCATCCATAGTCTTGGTCAACCATGGTTATGGCCAACCATGGTCACCTATGGACAACAATTTTCAAACATGGTTAACCACTTTCAACCATGGTAAACCACATTCAATCATGGTCATGGTCAACCAAGGTCTACCATAGTTGTCCTTTCAATGTGATGAACATTACATTGTGATCACAATATGACGAATATAAAGTATTTAATATTTTATTATTAGTAATCAATTAATAACTAATAATTAAATTATTATTAATACATTTAATACTTAAAAACATTAATATATTTAATACTAATTAATATATTTAATACTACTTGAACACATTATTGATTTTTTTATTTTATATATTCATTTTATATATGATTAATATGGTATTTAAATAATACATTAATAAGGTGTTTAATATATTTATCCTATAATGTATTACAAATATATTTTTTCTTTATTCATCTATTGCTAATACTTTATTATTTTAATGTATTATTGTGATTTTTTTAAACTTTAAAAATTTATTATTAATATATAGATACATTATAGAATCATGTATGTATTAATAATATTTTATTATTATATTTTTTTGACATTTTATTGATAATATTTTAATATTTTATTATGTTTTCTAGATGTATTTTTTTTTTTTTTTATTTGTTAATTTGTGCGGGACTTGTTGGCTATGCGATTAACTTGTGGCTTGAGAAACCGCGACTCAAGGGCATCTAAGCCGTCAAAATCACGGAGATGTATTTATTAATAATATTTTAATAATTTATACAAACTTTATAATTGTATTAATTAATTAACAAAAAAAATAATAATCAAATATTTTTATTAATTAATTAATATAATAATACATTACATATTAATGTTTTAATACTTTAATTTATAAATTACATTAATGATATAATTATTTATATATTTAATAATTTACACATAAATTAATGTTTTAATACTTTAATTTAAAATTTATATTAATGTTTTAATTCTTAATATATTTAATACTTAACACATTTTAGTATTTTATACATTCATTTATATATCATTTAAATAATGTATTAATATATTATAAATATATAAATGTGTTTATTAGAATGTGTTTAATATTAACTAAATTATTAATTATTATATTTTAAATAATAATTAAGTAATTATTAAATAATATTTGAATTATTATATTTAAAATGTATAAATATTTTTATGGTTGTGGCCATGTATGCTGATCGTCAACTAGCAACAACTACTTTTATGTAAAAAGTGGTTGATATACATCTATAAACGCCATTTTCCACCTTTTACAATTAATAACAACTTATATCAACCACTTTTTACATAAAAATGGTTATTGCTAATTTAAAAATCAATCATGTTTATTATTATTATTATTATATATATATATATATATATATATATATATTTATTTATTTATTTATTTATTTATTTACCTACCTGTGATAACTCTATATTTAAAAAATAAGTCATGTTTTGTAGCGAAAACTTTTCACTGGGTAGGGAATTTGGTTTCCGAGTCTACGCCATGGCAAATCCCCACCGGATTTTGATGTAAAACTATTTTCTGTATATAATATAAAATTGATGTCACATATTTTTAGATTAAAAAAGAGATATTATGTGTTTGGCTCAACAATTGTTTTGTATTGTGGAATTGTTCAACGGCGAACTTCTTGTGGTTGAAATCATGCGACGTGTTTGAATGGAAATAATTCGCGACATTGTGTTTTGTTTGGAAGTTTGAAACGTTGAGAACAAACAAATCACATAAACTTTCATTTATTTGAATTAATAACCTATTTTAAATATTTTTTGTTTTATTTTGAATTTAAAAATTGAAGGGATGAAAGTGAGGCATGTGTTTTAAATGTCGGGAAAGTTTAGAAAATACAAAGAAATATATAAAATTCTATTTATTTGAATTCATAAACTATATTAAATTCATTTTTATTTTGGATTTCTAGAATTAAAGCGATAGAAATCAATAATATCTTAATCTTAGAATTTACACCTTTTGCATATCCCGAGGTTTGATCTCTTTGTGAAATCAAGGTAAAAATTAACGTATAGAAACCTGTTTTAATTTATTTATATGTGTTGATAAATACGTAGATATTTTTTTTATTTTATGTTGATGAATAATTAAGATATCAACATCACTCCAGTCTTCCACGGTGGGTGAGTCGAAGAGTCTGACACACAAATAGCATTTCCGACGGAGGTGAGAGTCATTACGTGTATGGTGGATGACACATTCTTCCGTGATTTGTTAAATGTATGTTTACGTAGTTTCATGAGGGTAGGTATCTACAGGCTATTTTTTCCAATTGAAAATTTTTCATTATATTATATTATGTATATAATTGTGTATATATATTGAATATGTCTAAAATATTTTAGATAAATTTTTCTTTTCAGTAGACAGGTTCAGTGGATATTTTGATATAATATCACTCATAATACATATAATGTTCATAATACATATAATGTTCTCTCTTATAGTAAAAACTCATCCTAACATAGTTATAATAAAAATGTTTGTCCTCATATAATGTTCTTTCTTATAATAAAAACTCATTTTAACATAGTTATAACAAAAATGTTTGTCCTCTGCCTTGATTCAAAAACTTATTGTGTCCATATGTAAATACTCTATAAACATTTATATATTTATAAATAGTAGGCTCTTTATTTCCATCTTCCCATTGTGTATAGTATATTTTTCCTTCTGGTTCTTTGAACCTTTTTTTTAATAATTTGTGAGCCTCCATGTTATATTCTCTGAAAATATGGCTAAAACTGAGTTTGCTGAAGTGATATGGCTAAAACTAAGTTTGCTGAAGTAATTGTTGACTTCTCTAAAATGAAGCTTCCAACACTTTAAAAAAATTACATGAAATTTCCCTCTGTTAATCACTTAATGATAAATTGTGTTTTTACAAAACAAGTTTGGATTCAGATATTAGGGGGCCTAAATTTAAGTTATGTTTGGGAGGGCTCGAGTCTAAAGATTTGTTATGATAATTGGATCTTTGGCTCCAGAGTATGCTACTATGCCAGCTTTAGTTAGCTGGAATATCTGGTTGGAACTGAATAGAGCCTTTTTTGAAAATGGGAGCCTAGTTGTTAAAGCCTGAATGGGTCTAATGATTAAGAACATGTGTTTCCTCTTAAGAGAGGTTCTTATTATTATTATAATATTTTTGACACTTTTTATTGAACCATAAGTGAAGCTACAATTGCCTTCTTCTCAGAATCAATCAAGCTATTATACAGACAGGGGCATCTGTGAGATGATTTGCGTTATCAAATTAGTACACAAAGTGAATTTGGGAGAGTGAGTAAAATCAATAATAAAACTTCCGTCAAATAAACCTTCAACTGTGACTCGGATACCAACACAAAGAACAGAATTTCTAACTCTCTTAGTAACCACAATACCGCATATCCCCAATTTACAAATATTGAGAGACTCAAAAATAATTATTCACCTACAGGCTACTTGTCCCTGCCAGACGCTGTTGTTCTTCCTTTCATTTCCATACAGTCATCTGAATGCAAAGCGTACCCTATAAATAAAATTGGAACTCTTGATTCAACGCGGCAGTTACATGTTAGTTACGCGACACCAATTCGATGTTTTAGAAAATAGTAACAATTATCTGCATGATATTGATGGAGCGGAATCCATGGTCCGAAGTGATGGTGACAAAAAAATTTATTCAAACCCTCGGAAATGGTAACCCAGTGGCCTATTTCATAACTACGACTGTGTACGGTCAATGTAGAATCTTTCAGAGTGGCGTCGAAGAGATGAAGTTTGGCCAGATAAAAGACCCCCAGGTGACCAGACTAGCAGAGAAACATTGGTTCTGTCAACAATATCACATGTAGCCTACCAGAAGAAACACTAATGAATAGACAACGCGCAATCATGGTACTTCCTCGCTTTCGAGGAAAGATAGATGTAAGGAAATATTATTATAATAATAATAATATAATTTTAAATTTACGTTATAGTACATTTACAGAATAAATATACGAATAATATAAGTTCTGTGTTGTTTCAGTTAAAGAGTAGATTGACATATAAAATTGAATAAACTTTTTTTAGATTTGATTACTTAATTTGTGAAAATAAATATATTCTAACTTTCTTAAATTATGACTTTTTCACTAAATTATAAATCTTTAAATTGTGATGCTTAATCAAGTAAAGAAAGTATATATATAAAGTCATAAATGTTGTTATTTAAAAAAAATATTATTTATGAGTTAAATTGTTATTTAATTATAATATGATTTAAAATTGTTTTCATGTAAATAGGATAATTACTAATATACAAAGATTTATCTTTTAGCTGTAGTGAAAATCTACCTTCTTATAAATCATTAATGATTTAATAAATATAAAAAAGTTATTTTTTTTTGTAAATAAAGAGAGAACCTTGTATTATATCATCATGAGTGTACATGTGTATATCATTTGACAGCCACCTGTTCCACCACATAAGGGAAACCAGAATAGGTGGCTCCAAATAGTGGTATGACTATAATGTCAGAGTTTCAGTTTACAAAAATTGGAGCGAAAGATGAGATTTTTAATAGGAGATTCATTCCCCTTAACTAGCCTAGGGCAGACTTCTTTCAGAGCCGCCATTTCTATGATGGTTACAAAACTGTAAAAAAGAGTAAAAAGAAAATCACTATTCATTCTAAAAATGAGAATTGACATGAACCAGAGACAGGGTGGGCCGCGTCAAGCCTTTGGGGAACCTGGACGTCCATGGACGGTGGAGGCCGGGACGAACTTCTGCTTGCAGGTGGGGCATTGAGCTTGAGAAGGGGCACCTGAGAGTGCTTCGAACAACAGATCTAATCGTTGATGGATGGTTCTTTGGTTGTGCGCTTGCTTGTCCTGTCGCTGCAGGATGTCAAAGAGAAGCTCCAAGTGCTCCGCTACGAGATGAAACGTGTGGTGTGAGCCGCCATCAACACCGTCATTTCCTTCTTCAGCACCGACCTTGCCTGTGTCTTCAACACCATCATTGCCATCGTCAGCCCCGTCATTACCTTCTTCAGCACCGACCTTTCCTGTGTCTTGCCCATCTCCTGTTAGTTGCCAACTTTGGGGGATCCTCCTCCACAATGCATCCCCCTTCCCACCAAATGAACCAGGCTGGGGCCAGGCTGAGGAGGAGGCTCAACCTCTTCCACCTTCATGCCTGAATGCTGATGTGACGGAAGTGCTTCCTCTTTGGCTGTGTTGGGGAAAGCCGAAGTGATTTGGGATGGCTGAGGAGAAAGCTCAGTCGGGGACAGGGTTTCTGATTTGGGAATGCGTAAGGGAGGCTGAGCTTGAGTCTAGGGCGAGGTGGGTGGGTTTTCCTCTTTTGGAATGCACAGGGTGGATTGAGCTTTACTGAAAGGTCTGAGGGGTTGGCTGAAATGAGCTATCAAGGCTCTGTGAGAAGCTGTGAGCCGATTATCTTGAGTGAAGGAATTTTTGTTCCTGGTGGAACACCTTGGCTTGCCTCTGTCTCGGGGCATGGTGAGAACCAGGGAATGAGGGTGATGATGGTCTGAGGAAATATGGAGGTCGCACTAAAGGTAAGCGAAGAGGCCAGGAGGGTCAAGAAGAACATAACATAGGTGGTAGCTGTCAAACATCGGGTGAGAGAGGGTGCCTTGGTCAATTTTAATGTCGTTGAGTGCCATTGAAGTCCCTCCCATTGCCATTGAAGGCTAACAAGACTGGTTCAGGCATCTGGTACCAGTGGCCTAGCTCGAGCGCACCTCTATGGGCTTCCGTAGGCGCACTATGTTAATATCCCCTATGGTGTATTCCATAGGGAGTTAATAGCATCGGGGGTGGCGGCATGGGGTATTAACTCTCCCTGCCAGCTGCTCCTGCGACCTGTCCCCCCTCTCTTGTCATTTGTCACTCCATCCGGGTGATGAAAAAGTTAAATTAATTACATATTATTATCTCAATTTGAAGTTGCAGATGCACGAAAACCTCTTAAACCTCCAAAACTCAAAGCTAGAAATTGCCCGAAC
The DNA here is from genome assembly GCA_009831015.1 of Picea engelmannii. NCBI lineage: Eukaryota > Viridiplantae > Streptophyta > Pinopsida > Pinales > Pinaceae > Picea > Picea engelmannii. The sequence goes on from ML777842.1 coordinate 173,266, forward strand.
AACCTCATAAGCAACTCAATAGATTCCACATTGAACCCATGTCATGGATCTTCTACATTTTAATTTAAAAACTAGTTCATATAAATCTACTAATCCAATTCATATAAACCCTAAAAATTGCCCAATGGATGGTAAAGGACCCAACTCAATAGATTCCACATTAAACCCATGTATATATGAATCTCCTACATTTTAATTTAAAAACCAATTCATATAAATCTACTAAACCAATTCAAATAAACCCAATGAACTTTTATTTAAAAACCATTAAGATAGTGGATAGATTCCTATAGGTAGTTTAAAAATGTACTTTATCACACACTAATTTACATCAGGGAGATTTACTTTTATATATATATATATATATATATATATATATATATATTAATTTAAGATAACATATAYAGTATCATTGTTTTCAAAATATTAGAGACTTAATAACAAGAAAAAATTATAAATTCATTTAAGAGTATAACATGTTACTCACAAGAAACTAAATTTAGATAGGAAGGGTAACAATTATTCCTGCCAACCATCCAAACTATGAACCATGCTACAAACATCTAATCTTCTAAAACTTAACTTAACTTAACTTAATTAATACAACTTAATTCTTAATTAATGAAGTTTGATATCAATTCAAAAAAAAGTCGACACATCAAAACTAACATAGTGTTGAGTACTTTTCTGTATTTTTTATATGATACATTTTATCCTGCGATGGAATACAGAGAACGATACACCTCAATTTGGACCACTTATTTGTTAATAGCAATGTAACATCGGTAACATATCTGTATGTATCACTACACTGTAAGCGATCGAGGTGATTAATGGGAGATGTCCAAAACTACTGCAAACCATTTGGCTGATGCGCCTCATGGAAGTCGCCGGGCCACGCGAAGGCATCAGGACTCTTGGGTATTTCGACGCCAATCTGAGATATTATTAATTATCTTCTTCCACCCGAGGTTCTCTGATCCTTCATCTGTTTCTGCCTATCCCAGGAAAATGTTTTTGTTGGGTTCTGCAGTCTCCAGAGCTTGCAGTACTATGCCTTTGCTCCGAATTTAGATTGTCATGGATCTCTGAAGGAATTGGCCCTGGGATCGTAAACGAGACCTGCGGCAATCTAGCAGATTCCAAAAATGGTTGTTCGGGCTTGGCGCCGATTCTGCAGAGGGGACAAGTGGAATGCGAAAGAAACCACATGTCAATACACTCAACATGGAAACTATGCCTGCAATTTGGCAGAAGCCGGCCTTTCTCATTCTCCTCCAACTCGGACAGACAGACCGCGCACTCCAGCCCATCGCTGAAATTCTGCGATTTATTACGCCGAAAGGCGTATACCTATTGACAATGGGCACAATTAATGATCTTTTAATTTTATTACGCCGAAAGGCGTATACCTATTGACAATGGGCACAATTAATGATCTTTTAATTTTATTTAACCTTAAACCCTAATCTGATGACTATGCATTGAAGATGCTGGTATATTCTTAGTCGTCCTCCAAAATCAATGGATCAGATTTCTTGTTCATAACTTTCTTGCATTTATCAAGGCATCCGTTAACCTGTTTACTTTTTCACATTTACCTAATCATATTAAAAAATTACTATCCAGCCATATAATTGCCACGTTTAATTGATTACCAATAATTAAAATCTATAAAACTTTTTTCTTACCACGTTTGGATTATTACCAGGGACTGCTTCATCTTCATTGCCACGGATCCCATGTATGTGAATTGTGATGCCACGTTCTGCGTGCGTTTCTGGAGAGCCGACAGGTGAAGAGCGCAGAGTCGGCAGGTCAGGAAGGTGAAGAGCGCAGAGCCGCTGGGTAAAGATCTTAAGAGTTAGCGCAGAGCCTCCAGAGTTACAAGATCTTAAGAGCTAGCGCAGAGCCGCCAGAGTTAGCGCAGAGCAGCCAGGTGAAGATCTTAAGAGCTAGCGCAGAGCCGCCAGGTGAAGATCTTAAGAGCTAGCGCAGAGCCGCCACAGTTAGCGCAGAGCCGCCATGTTTACAATTTTTAATTTTTGGTTATTAATTGTGTTTATTAATTTTTATATGTAATGTAATTTTGCAGGTTTTATGTAATGTACCAGCTATTTGGGCACCATCCTCACCGACGTACCTTTCAGTAGCAGCGATTTGGCCGGTTACAGATGTAATGGTAGACTCATATGCTTTAAAGGACTTGCTATTGCTTATTTACTCTTTCATTAGGGTTTGATTTTAAATAATTGTAAAAAATTAAAAAATAGGTAAATGTTTATTTTTCATAGGTGATACCTTTCGGCGTTCTCAGCCGCGAGTTAGCGGCTGTGCTAGTATACAAACATTGGGAGAGTCTCTATAACCGCAGTATCCAACCCCACATTCCGCAGCCTCGCCGGTTCTTCACCTGTAAAATGAAACCGACGACGCCTAGAAGCCGATCTCCTTCTGGAAAATCGAGCAGGCTGCCTCCTAAACCATCTGGCATAAGCGTTCAGCAAAAGGACAAACCAAACCACGAAAACAAAAAATACTATGGCCGAGATCATGATTCTGCCATGGATGGCATGTCTAGGTTTGCCATAAACGTGAGAGGGGACATGAAAAGGATCGTCAGAGCTCATGGCCGAATCTTCAAATTCGCCTCTCCTGCCTGAAATTGAAGCCACGGGACACTCTTTCAAACGGTACTGGTCTGGTTGAAGGTAGCAAACCTCGGTCCTAGCCCACCCTACTACTAGAAATACATACAGATAATGCTTCCTCACATACTAGGTACATAGTGCTCGAGCCTTCAATTCCTCCCAATTGACAGCATCTCCTCTATGAATAGAAAACTGACTTGAAAAAGCTTGTTAGTTTCGATAAAGAGCCCCGGCCGGCCCGCCTGTTGATTTCAGAACACTCGATTTTTAGAAAGCGAGAAACGCCAAGCTGTATGGAAGGGATTGCTGGTGCAAGCCTGGTCACGACTCAGATCATTGAATCTGTTGCCACTCAAATACCTAAACCAAATCATGCGCTCGAGTGAAACCAATTTTACATGCATCCGTTTGATGAAAGGTTTCACCCAGATGGACCTTCACCACCAGATGGACCTTCACCACGTTTTACAAATCGGGCGTGTCACATTCACATAGTGAATATTCTAAATTCGAAAGGATTTTTCAATTTTCACCCAATATTGGCTCGTTCAATTTCGACTCAAGGAACACGTAACAACGTATGCAGATGCGCATGTAATAGTTTTATACCGTTAAATAAACAATTTTATCACTTCCATTCCATTGTTCACCTTGTTACCTATAATGCCTGCACTAGGCACACTTTTGAGGAGGGTGTGAAGGGCAACATAGGGAGGTTGTAATGTCGGAATTGTTTGTTTTACCAATCGATAGAGTGGTGAACTATTTCATGTTGTTTTTATATCATTTGGGATGTATGAGTGAGATATGTGGATTGAAGGGATTAAACCTTTCTTAGCTATAGGAGTTATTTTTGGGCAATGGTAGCGGGGTATACTTGTTGGGCCACTACAATGGAGTGCACTTGTTGTATGTGGATGGTTGATGGATAAAGCAGTAAAGGAAGCAAAATTGGTTAATGGTACTTGGGTCCACTTTAGAGTGAAGGGGATTGCAAGAACAAGGAAAGTCTCATATAAAAGGAGGAGGTCTCAAAAGTGCTAAGGTATAAGAGCATTGGTCATTCATTTTAATGTAAATGAGTTCTACAGTTTGTGGTAGGTAAAAGAGGACATGATGTGCAAGACGTAGTCGTTACTATTATTTTAGGCACTTCTGTAATTGTAGTTTGTGAATCGGTGATCAATCTTACTAGTCCTTAATATGCAAACTATTAAATGTTTGGCAATATTTTCGTAAAACTATTCAAATTTCTAAGGATTTTATATCGTTTTTTATAAAATTTGTGTTCTTTCTTAGGTAAAAAAAAAATATTCTATAAAATTTGGGCTAATCATTTATAGAAAAATGGAAATTGGTGAATCCTTTTTGGGAAAAAGCATCTAAAACTATCCCATGGGCGATATATAGCCCCTAAAATTTTATGGGGCCTATATTTGTGTATTGTGGTTGCTTTACTTGAATGAATATTATGTTCTTTTCTTTTCTTTGTGTTGGCTAAATATTGAAATATTGGTTAGGTATTGCTAGGATATTTTAATGTTGGGTGTGAGCAAAAAGTTGGTGGACGAAAAAGTGGTAAGGGCATTACAAACGCGTTCATGTTCTCAGGAATGTGCACACGTTCCTAATCCTAGTCCAGTTGGTCCCCTACTACTCCACTTATGGGCTATTTATAATATATTTTGGCCATCGCAGATACTCTTCTGATCTCACACATTAGGGGGCATCTGTTATAGCAAGATTTGCATCACCCTATGCAATCTTGCACAAACGGCCTTATTCCATTTCGCTATGCAGACTTATCTTCCCTGTTGATAAAATCCAGAGACAAAAATTAATATTTTTCCACATGTACGCATCTTTCACAATACAACATGCATATACACATGATGCTCCACTACAACCCACGTACATCAAGATTTGTGCCAGAAAATGAAAATTAAATGTCAGTTTTCCATGTCACGACAAGAGATCTCTGATCCTTGGCCTTCCATATACTAAAAATGTTCTGACTTGGCCCTTTAATTCCATTTTGAATGCTATAAATGGGTCAATTTCGAGCTATGGAAAAGGAGAAGGAATTCAAATTTGAGAGAAAAGTTACTCTGGAGAAATTATTTACTTCATATTGAGTCTGCATCCCTTTTTCCTTTAAGTTTGAACACAATGTTCAACCCCCGTGCTCTTCCCTTATTGATTCAGAACCTCATTGTTTCTCTCTTATGATCTTGCCTTTGGTGGAGGAATTAAGTGGTGGAGGCCCAACTGAAAGAAACTTAGTTTCTCGGTTCCGAACCATGCCGACACGGAAGTCTATAATATTTTCACTTATGCTGATCATTTATTAATAGAAATACTCCTTTCCCGTCCAATTGATATCTTGAAAATATATGAGTTATTATCCATGGGCGTATTTGTTATGTATATTAATGGATTATTCTATCTAATGTGCTAACCTTTTATATTATCAGCATATGCTTGCTTTGCTTGTTTATTGAGAACTAGTTGCAGGTATATATCTTTAGGTTCAAGTGCTCAATGGTGGACTTCATCGAACATCTGGATGAGGTAGGCCTCTTTCATATCTTGCTTTCATATTGGTTTGTATACCATCTTTCTGGGATAGAGTTGATTTCTGCAGTCATTTCCATTTGTTGTGGTTTACCCTAGCCATAAAGAGATTTTCCTCGTAACAATTACTACCCAAAATCTAAAAGTGCCTTGTTCAAGACATATACAATATACCCCTTAGTTCCTTTAAGATATCAGTCCTATAACGACCCCTCTGTTACGATAACAAGCGACGTACAACCGGTCAAATTGTTTTTCTTTTAGTGTCACGATAGGAAATTAAAACATCATAAAAAGAGAGACACCATTGACCCATCAACCACATGTGTTAATATTCAATTAATTGTGGCACGCTAGAGTAAATAATTCCATAACATTCACAAGCCAACTTAAATGAAGTGTGAGATAAAACTAGTTACTAAACAATCATGCACAACATAAATTAAGGCGTAGTGAAGTCAACCAAATCCAACAATTATTCCAAGGCACGCAAGAAATTTGAAACCTAACCATCATTTCTCACAATAACATTTCAATGCGCGCAAGAAGAGTAAGATCTAAACATTATGCAGTACATTATTCAAGCATGCATTTAATCTTATTTGCTAAATTAAAACATGCACCATCATTAACAAATGTTCACAAATATCCCAATAATAATCACACTAATATCCATTGCACCAGTAAATCATCGATTAGGTTCAATGTGCGAAAAGGTCAATTAATAATTTCAATCAAAAATTTTCATTAACATCAAAGATGCATGTTTGATCCAAGTATTGAATTGGACCTAAATCAACATCATTATAATGAGCGCAGTTAATATAAGCACTTAGGAGTTCATGCATCTGCATAGTTACGTTGCACATGAGTAATCGAAAGCGTAATCAAGTGATTTTTATGGCACAATTAGTAAACTAACCCACCATCATCCATACATCGCATTTAATCAAGGCGCAAGGTAATTACCAATTTATAATCGAAGGCGTAAGAGAATAACTAAGTGTATTCCATGGGGCTAGAGGAAGCGAATTTGAATCAAATCATACTATCACCTAAATAACACTATTAAATGGTGCACAAGAAATATAAGTACTTTGTTAATCATACTCCACATTAAATTAAGACACGCAAGCAATTTTATTCTTAATCTCAGCAAATTGATGGTGGAAGGTATATATTCAATTACTTTTCACGTCACCAAGTAGATACAAATCATCCACACTTTATATATTTAAGTGTGCGAGATTCTATCATGTAGAACAACATCCCTTCGTTACTTTCCCCAAAATCATTCAACCTTATATGATTAAGCGTGCAAGACATCTATCATCTAAAATAACAATTCTTACCTTACACTTTCATTTGCGCGAGTAAATGTTGCTAAGGTATGAGCCAAGATAATAATTTGCCCAACTCAATCTTCCTTGAAGGGGGGCTCCCTTTTTCATTAACTTCAATTATTAATAATAAGTATTTACTAGCAACAACCACATTAAGTAAAAAGTGGTTGATATAAGCCATTTTCCAATTTTTTTAATTAATGGCGTCGATCGACGTATATCAATTACTTTTTATTTAATGTGGTTGTTGCTAGTTGACGGTCGACATGCATGGCCACAACCATGAACACATTTATACATTTTAAATGTAATAATTAAATATTATTTAGTAATTACTAAATTATTATTTAAAATAAAATTATTAATTTTTTAGTTAGTATTATTATTAATTAAATAATTTATTAAAAAAAAATAATAATAAATATATGTAATAATTTTATTAATAAATTATTAAAAAGAATTAAATAACAATAATTTAATAATAATCAATTAATAATTATTTATTTATAATTATTAAATAATAAAAAATTATTATTTAATTAATAAAAATTAATTAATTAAAAATTAGAAATTAATATTTATTAATTAATAATAATTAAATAATTGATTATCAATAATAAAATAAATAGAAAATAACAATTATTTATAAAATAGAAAATAATATAGCATAAAATAAGTTAAAACAAAATAAATATATTATTAAAATAATATATCAATAATAGAAAAATTAATTTATAGATTATAAATAAATTTAGCAAAAATAAAATAGTAAATAACAAAGATATTGATAAAGTTAATAATATTAATAAAGCATTACATGTATTAATAAGAAAATAATAACAAAATCATATCATATCTTCGTAATTAATAAGACTCGTAATCATATCTTCGTAAGTTGTGAGTTTTTGATTTTTTTTCATCATTTATCGGAACCCTAATGGCGGAACCCTACTGGATGGCGGCAATGGCGACATTTGAACCTGGCATTTGGCGCCCGTAGCTCGGCACCTCACAGATTACTAACGAATCCGTTCTCAATCCCAGCATCCGACCATTGGCGAGATTATCCTGGGGCCACAGTCCACAGCAGTCTTGTTTCCTGTTTCAAACTTGTTGGAGGCTCGGAGACAGACAGATAATAGGATTTAGTTTAAAACCCTCCTGAATGGCGGCAATGGCGACATTTGAATCTGACATTTGGCGCCT
>ML777842.1:211085-243644 GCA_009831015.1 Picea engelmannii
CTTGACCTCGAGATCATCCTCGAATACCTTCCAATGTTTGACGTTGTCAGGTATGGAGGGCTTGTATTTTACCTCTACATCATATCTGAATTTGGGCGGCAAGGGTACTTTGAAATTGCTAGCCGATGTAGCCAAGGAATCTGGCAAGGTGTTCTCTCTTGGGATGAAAGAAATATTAAACGCTGAGAAGAAACTGTCAATAAGGTCCCAAACCTCATTCCTGTAACTCCTGAGTCGAGGATGCTTAGCCTGATAAGTGTTCCTGATCTGTTGAACCACCAACTCTGCATCTCCAAAAACTGCTACTTCCTTAATTCCTATTTCCTTTGTGGCTCTTAATCCCAGAATGAGAGCTTCATACTCTGCCACATTGTTGGTAGCTTCAAATTATAATTTGTATGACAGAGATATGGTTTCCTGAGCAGGTGACGCGAAAACCACCCCATCTCCAGCGCCTTCCTTGGAAGAGGCTCCATCAAAGAACATTTTCCAGACGGGGGTGATGGAGGGAGGAAATTCAGGGGAAATGGTGGGATTCTTTCTGAGTTTAAGAGAAGGTTCAGGAGAATTGGTGAGTTGTAGCACACTGGATCCTAAATCAGTGTCTAATGCAAAAATGGGATGGTTGGTAGGGTTGGCCTCATCGCTGATTATATAGGCCAGTTGGGCTTCCCTATATAGTCTTCTATGCTCTCCTCCAAACACTAGGATAGTAGCATGTGTTAGGTCCATCTGCAAGGTTCCCCCCAGTCGTTTTATCCAAGATCTTGATAACAACATACTGAACTTGGGGGGGACATCGGCCACTACAATATCCATGACCACACTTTTCATGGGCAACTGAAACAAGGTCACGACCAGGTCTTTGATAACTCCTAGACACTGAAATTTTCTGGAGTCAAAGGAATAGAGGTCATGGTAGGGTCAGGTGACTTCTAACCCTAATTCCTCCGTAACATTTTTGGGCATGAGGTTGTGAGAAGCCCCCGAATCCATCAAGCAATTGTGCAGTACCTTATCATGTATGTTCAAGGAAGTGTAGAAGGGAGGGGATGAGTCATTCCTATCTTCTACCATAGGACCTAGGATAACTGCAGGATTTTCATCTTGTAAATTGATGGAGTCTGTGGGAAGGCATGGGGTCTCGGACTGCAGAAGTTCAGAGAAACATTTCTTGAAGCCTTCATGTTTAATTAATTCAGTTAGAGGCACCGGGATCCTGATCTTTTGAATCTCATGCTCAAAATTAAAGGAGGATGCAAGCTTCAGAATTTCTCTTATTTCGGGAGCATGACTCTGGACTATGGGAGAGAGGGGTTGGTGTTTCTTACCTCTGTGACTGTCCGCCATTTCATTAGCAGGATTCTCTTCTCCCCGCTCAGGAATATCATGTGATATTCTCCTCTTCTTAGACCTCAGATCATATCTTCCTTGGTTGCCACTAGCCTTGTCACCTTTGCTCAGTTCATTTAGCTGACTGTCCATGAGGGACTCCTCATATGCTGATTGGGTGAGATGAGGAAAAGGAGGGGTGTCTCCGAAGCAATGGACTTCAGGATCCATCTCATCTATTTTCGCTTCTTCTTCCTCAGCCACAAAATTGTTTTGAAAAGGGGCCTAAATTTTATGTTCGTCTCTGTCTCTTTGCATAATCAGGGGAACAATATTGTTTGGCCTCCTAAAACCTCTTTTGTTTTCGACGTTCTGAGGGCCCTTGTAAGCTTGCCTCCTCTCAACCTTCATCCTTTCCATCTCTACGGACAGAGACTTCACCATCTTGGTTAGTTCATCCACTTGAGGGTGGGGTACTGACGGGCCAGAGGTTGAGGCTGCGACTCTTCCCTTTCTGCTGCCCGCGTCAGCCTTGTTCCTCAGTCTGTCGACTGCTAATACATTGGATTCCACTTCTATGGCTGCGTCTTGCATTTGAGCTAAGGAGGCAGCTCTTCTTTCTCTCAATAAAAGACAGAAATCGGGGCCAAACGCACTAGCATAGGACATCTTCGTCGAGGCTTCTGATGGCTTTATTTCATTAGGAATCTTATTGTACATCTTATTGAATCTTTTGGAGAAGTCAGAGATAGACTCTCCTTCCATCTTCTTCAAGGACCCAAACTCAGTCATATAATACATGAAATCCTTCTTATCTCCCCACTTCATCAGGAAAGCATTATCCAGGGCTTCAATTCCAGCAATAGATCTGGGAGCTAATCCTCTAAACCACTTCCTTACCTCACCATCCAGGCTCTGGACAAAAACCCTCATCCAGACATCTTCATATCTAATGTTCAGGTTGTCTGCATAACTATAGAAAGTAGCTAGGTTTTCTTCCACAGTTATGTCCCCTTTCCCCGGTGAACTTGGGCATATATTTCAAGTAATCTCCGACAGGGAAAGGATTCATGGGATGCGGTAAGATCAAGGGAGAATACCTAGCAGCAACTATGGTGTCCATTCTATTCAGAGGGGGATTAGCACTAGCCATAGGGATATTAGGTGGAGGAGAATGAGTTCGCAAAGGGGTTACTGAGAATGAGTCTCAAAGTCAAGTGGGAAACAAGAGGGGATTTAAGGAAAAGGCTAACGAGCTCAAGTCAGTGGGTGCTCCTCTTTGCACATGAGTGGTTAAACTACGCATAGGGAAATATTCTGCGGTCCTGGGTCTACGCCAGGTTACAGCTTCAGGGGAGAGGGGAGTGACAAGGTCTTGTCCCTCTAGTCCCAGACCAGGAGAGGAAAACTCAACAGGAACACTCCCAAAATTTAGGAAATGAGAGACTGCATAGACAGGCCTGTCGAGAGACTGAGGAGGAGAAAAAGGAGCTCCCACAGAAGGATATGGTGGATTACCTGGTTTGGTGATGGACGCTTCTTCTTCAGAGGCCTTTCCCTTTCTGAGCACCGCCTCTGGATCTGCTTCAGGTGTAGCTAGAGGCAGTTGTGGATGAGACCGCGTATGCCTACCTCTGAAAGCCACAATTTACAAGGCAGGTCCGCCACAGTGGAGTCGTCACAATGGGGTCGCCAAGTGCATATTAGCAATCTTGAAAGGCTCCGATAATCCGATGCACCTTCGGATTCAGAGGCTCAATGTCGTTCTACCCAGGGAAAATATTCAATTTCGTCCCCGTCAATGACGCTAGAAATGTTAGCACTGGAAGTCGCTCCTGGATTGCTTGCAGAAGAAGAGCCCAATGCCCATCAGTTTTTGTTTCACGGTTTGATAATTGGGCGATCAAATGGGTAGACACTCGAACATGTATCACTTCAAATTAGGAACCGTGTCTGATAGTAAGGAACAAAGGAGGTCTTGACCCAACTTCATTCAAGGAGTTGATTTAAAGATGGGCAGATGGAAGACTTGGGAGAAGAATGAGAAAACTATCTCAGGCAATAGGCCTTTCAGTAGTTCATAGAGGAAAAACTCTCAATACAAGATCCGCTTGTTTCAGGGCTTCAAGAAACTGAAGGGAAGACTTGACTGGATCCTCCAACTCCAATTCGTTCAGTGTTGAGAAGTTCACAGGGACTGTTTAGAACAACACAATTGTTACAGTGATCCAACATACATCATCCTATAAAAGTCACAACTCGACTGGATCCTCCAATTCCGAGCTATTTTAATACAGTATATACAAAGACATGAAAGAAACTGACATTCATTAGGCAAGAAGTCTCAAGAGTCCAGAAATAACCAGAAAACAGTTCTTCATTAAAGTTTTTACAACTGGGAGTCTTGCTCAGCCATCGATGCCTACAAAAATACAATTACTGAGTCTATATACTCAGAAAATTCGCCTAGCGGTGACCTATTCATTCCTTCCAGGCTTGGTGTCCCTTCATCCAAAATGGCACGTGTAATCACTGTTGGACCCCACCTCATTTGAGTATCGCCCCTGTAAGAGGAGTAGATGGGTCATTAAGAGCTGGGCTAGTGTGCGTAAACCTTCTCCATCCAGCTGAGGGTTCAGCATGGCCTCTCTCTGAAAAATTGGGTACACAGGACCCTCTCGAGCAGACCGCTCGCCAGGCCCTCCATACCCCAAAATTAATGAACGACAGGAGGTCTCAACCACTCGATCACATATTCATTTATTCCGAGTGAAAACCAGGATCGAGGTCTCACCATTCAGCGCCTGGAGACCACGATGATCCTTTCGGCGATCATACACGACACCTTTGGCCCCTTTACGCACAGCTGCTTTCCTCCTTGGTGACCACGGGTTGTGATCCTGAGTTTAATTTCAAAGCATTGTCGGCGCTTCGGGGATCGCGGGTGAGAAAGGAACAGGACCTTTCTTCTTCAAAATCACAATGAGCGAACTGCCGGGAGAGCTCAATTGGGTGCCATGCGTCCTTGAAAATGGACGGTCCAAAATTCACCCGACGTTGCTATGGGTCCCAGCTCCTGGGCACTTTCGACGCTTCGGGGTTCGGGGCTTCGCGATACAAAGTGACATGAAACCTTTACCATTCGAACTTGTGATTACCGAAAGCCGACGCGGCTAGATATTTCACTAAATCCCAGGTGACTTGGCAGCCCCGAGATCCCGATGGCCGTCGATCAGCTTTGTAGATGGATCTTGGTCACTGAAGACAAAACTTTGCCCGCTCACTTGCTTGGGGGGGATGAAATGAGGCTTTCTGTGTTGTGCTCGGGCACTTCTCATGTGACTCGCTGACCAGAAGGCCCCTTACACCTCGAAAAAGAAATTTTACTAACAACATGGACCAAATTGGCCACCCATTCAGAGTATCTGAGGGAAACAATGATTTTTGTATCAAGGAGTTTTTTAACTTCCTTTTCTATAACTAGAAGAAGAATTGGGTTTATATGTCTAATCTTATGCTTGAAAGGATTAATACCATGTTTTAAGGGAATCTTGTGTTGAATAACATAAGTATCTTAAGTTTTTAGATCATCATAATACCATGCAAAAACATCGTTATACTGTTTAGAAATTTTGACCATCTTGGGATTTTCATTTGTCCCTACGTTACAATCTTCAACCTCTTCATGTTGAGGTCACAAAGTAGACTTTAAAGGTATATCATCTTGGTCAAATAACCTTTCCAGAGGGATAAGACCTCTGGGAATCCGATTTTTTTTAAGTAAGAGCATACGGTGATTTGCAATTTTGTCTTGTATTTTCTCCATATTTTCTCCTTCTTGCATAATCCAAGCATGATCATTCTGATTTTATTGATCTTCGCAGGTCTCAGAAAACTCATCTACTATTTCTAGGAACTACTTGATTTTTTCATCATCTTCAAATATTTTCTAGTGTTCAACATTGTCTAGAATTGAAGGTCTATGTTTCATCTCAATATGATACTTAAGCTTCAAAACAGTAGGTGGTATGAAAGTCACAACAACTTTCTCTAAAGGATTAGCTTGTTGCTTTTGCATTCTAGGAATAGAGTGGATATTCAAATACGAGAATAAATTCTCTATTAGATCCCAAGCACAATTTCTATACGATCTCAATCTCGGATTCTTAGCTTGATATTGTTGTTTTATTTGTTTTACAATGAGCTCAACATCACCATAAACTATCAACTGTTCGATTTTTAATTTTCTTGCAGCTTCTAATCCTAAAACTAAAGCTTCATACTCACATACATTATTGGTATAATCAGCCTCCCATTGTAATCTATAAGATAAAGTAATAACATACTCATCCCATGGTGCCACAAATAAAACTCCAACTCATGCTCCTTCACAAGATGAAGCACCATCAAAAAACATTTTCCACATCCCTTCTCTAACATTTATATTTTTCTTTGAGAATTATGTTTTTTTATTTTCTTCTTCTATACATTATTTAAAATCATCATCATAGATATATACAATTGTCTAAATCTTGATCAAAAACATAGACTGGATAGTTATTGGGGTTTTGAGGGTCACTTACAGTATACACCAGTCTAATTTCTCTGTACAATCGAGTAAACTGTCCACCAAAAATTGGAATTGTAGCATATGTCATGTCTAACTGAATCGATCCTCCTAGCTTGGCACCCCAAGATATTGATAGAAGAATTCCATACCTGGCAGGAATGTCAGCAACAACCACATGCATAAGAGTACTTTTCACATGAACATGAGCAAGATTTACAACTAAATATTTAATCATACCTAGACACTTAACCTTTCTTGAATCAAATGAGTATAAATCTTGAAAAGGTCTCGTAATTTCAATGCCTAAGTTTTCCATGATAATCTTAGGAATTAAATTATGCGAAGCTCCCGAGTCTAACATGAAATTGTGAAGTAAATGATCATGCACAATCAATGTAATATAGAATGGAGAAACATAATCCTTATTGTTTTCAATGTGTGGTTCAAACATGATTGTAGGTATTTCATCCTACAAATTGATAACATCAACTTAACACTCAACATCAGAAAAATTTATCGCTTTAGCGATTTGTTTTTTTATAGATTGGGCTCTTATAAAGTTCAACTAGAGGCCCCTCGGATGGGGTGCTAGTGGGTTACACACGACGCGATGAGGAGGAGCGGCATGGCCAGCGAGGCACGAAGCCATGTGATGGGCTCGTGCCTTCGCCCGCCACCCTGAACCAGCATTAAATGGCCTTTACCATGGCGTGGATGACAATTAATCAGCCTCCCTCTCCCCTCAAGCTTCACTTCATGGTCGGGCTTACTGTGCATGTCTTCTATCTTTGCGCGTACTCCAATTGGCATCCCCCTCGGTAGCCTTCGTCTTGCATGTTTTTCACAGCCCTGGTTCGACTCCAGGATTTCTACCACTTCGTAGAGCACCTTGCATCCTCTTTTCTCTACACGAAGAGCCTCATGCCGCGTCCTTGAGGGCACCCGCGCAAGGGCTCTCCATGGAAACCTCACAGGCCATCTGCATCACCCCCTGCTTCGCCTTCCTCCTGCTCCTCTCCTTCCATTCAGCATGAGCCTTATCTTCCTCCACCCCCTTCTCTAGCCGTTTCACAGTTCGATAGCCTTTCCATCGTCCCTAGGCTGCCATCTTCTTCCTCGTGCCATCTTCCTGACCTCCCAATGTTCAGGCCTCCTCTTGCACCACTTCCTAACTCTGCTGGGAAGATTGTGGGAGAGCCACCTCCTAGCGAGCCCCGGAACACCGAGAACCAGTCCTCTTTCCTTGACGGACAACTACGGGAAAGCCTTGCCATTCTCTTTGGCTTGGTTTTCGAACTCCGCCAGGCGGTGGAGGATCTTCAATTCCGTTTGCTTGCCTTGGATGGAAAGGTAGCAGTTCTTCTCCAGCTCCTTTCCTCTCTTCAAGAGACTTTCCCCTCGGACATCGCAGGTGCAGCTTCGGTAGAGGAACCTGGTGGTGTGCCCAACGAAAGGAATGCCCAGGTGCAACGTTCACCATGAAATGAGAAGGACCAAGTCATGCACAAGGAAATGGGGAAGAAGGTGGACACAACACATGGCACGTTGCAGGATACTTCGCCACCTATCGACGGGACCAAGGGAAGCATGGACGATGGAAAGCAATGGGCCGATCAGGTGACATACGTCGAGGAGGGGACATGGTCTGAGGCTGTCCACATCACCTGGCCAACTTATCTGCCAAATGTATGAGGTCACTAGTGCACTTCAAGTTTCCGTAGTTTCTCTACTTTTAGTTGTTGTCTAGTTAGTTTCAAACTATGTACTTAGACTATCAATTTACTTATGTTTGAATTCCATGCTGGTTGGACTGGTTTCCCCTCTGTTGGGGCATTCCAGTAAACTACAGCAAGAATATTCTCTATTTTATGTATCTCCTTTTGGTCTTGGAAGGCCCTTTATATATAATACAACTAACTTACAAAAAAAAAAAATTCAACTAGAGGCATTAAAATTTTAATTTTATCAAGTTCATTCTCTAAATTGAAAGTCCCAATTGTTTTTTCAATCTCCCTGGTCTGAATTTCAGATTCTGTATTTTTTGGATATTTAGTCGTTACTGCTTTTGTTTCAACTTTATTTGCTCGAGCAACTTGCATTTTAGTTGATGGTTTTGCAGCTGCTGCTTCATTTGCTTTATTTCATGATAAAATATTTTTTGGTGGAATATTTTTAGAAGTTTTTTCTCTTGGACTCAAATCATATTTATGTTGAAACTCAGCCATTATTGAATCAATGAGACCTCTGTATGTAGAGTCTCTCAAATTGTTTATATTTTCATCATCATTAAATAAATATTCGAGATCTAAGGATTTCTCATAATCCTGTCTGGTTAGGTGAGGCTCAAGATCATCATCGTTGAGGTTGTTTAGATGTTCATCTAATTTATCATAATCTTGCACCTCATCTCTTTGTAAGAAGTTTTCAGTTTTAAAAGGATCTTGAATCTTTTGTTCCTCATTTTTTATTTTCCTTTGTTGTATCTAAGGATTGGGGTTTCTCCTGAATTGATTTCTAACGTATGAATCATGTTTTTCTTGTTCTATTTCCATCCTAGAAATTGTGTTTGATAATTATTTAATAATTTTTTCCATCTCATCCATTTTTCCTCTGTAGATTTTCCATATCTAGAGGGCTCTGCATGCTCTTTAAAACTCATGGGTTCTCTTGTTCCCATCTCAAATTTAATTTTCAACTTACCATATGTCATCATATTTGATTATATCTCTATAGAATCATCTTTCATGTCTGCTAAAGTAGTGGGTCTTCTTTCTCTCATAAGTAGAGCGAAATCATAATCAAAATCTCCTGCAAATGTGACTTTTGTAGCTGGTTGGGAAGGTTTAACTTAAGCCTAGATTTTATGATACAACTTATTGAACCTTTGAATGAAATCTAGGGATGATTTTGATGTCTTATTTCTCAAGGCTCTGAATTCGGTTAAGTAATAAAGATGATCTTGTTTCTCACCCCATTGCCTTATGAAGGAAGCTTCCAAATCATTATATGATGGTATAAAACCTATTGGAATTCCTTTGAAACAATTTATTACCTATCCTTCAAAATTTTGTACTAAAAGTCTTGTGTAAACATCCTCGTTTTCAATACCAAGAATATCAACAAATTGATCAAATTTTTTTATATGTCATGTTGTTGCTAAATATCCTTCTCCCATGAATTTAGGGAGGATCTTCATGTAATTTTAGGGTAAGTCATGTAGGACAACAGGAAGATATAAGGGAGCATATCTAGCAGTGACCTTGGTAAATATCCTAGGGTTTTTATCTTGTCATACATCCCTTGCACCTCCAGCATCAACACCTCCAAAACCCACACCTCTAGCACCGATCATTGAAAGTCTAGGAGACAAAACTTGAGGACTAAAAGAGAGATTATCAAAAGCTTCAAAAGGATGACCTACTAATATTTTGACTACTTCGGGATGGTGTGAATTAAGTTAAGGAAAATGATCGTGAGAAAATGGAATATCTAGAAGAGGGAAAAAGGGAAAACTTGAGCTTGGTTCATCAGATTTACCCGGTGTATAGGTGAGAGAAGGATTGGGTGATGAATCTGACTATAGCAAATAATCTACAGGGTTTGTGGAAACAAAAACTTTTACTTCAGGAAGAGAAATAATCGGATGTGTAATAATGATAGTAGTGATTGAAATGGATTCTTTATTTTCACTTGTAAAAATATCTTTCAATGAAATAGGGATGGTCTCCTCAATCTCAAATTTTATTTCAGGAATAATTACTTATGGAGTTTCTAGTTTAACTTCAGACTTACTTGTTGATGTTTCTGTAGAATGAACTTGTTTAAATATTTCTTTAAGACTTAGTTCTTCAACGAGAATCATAACATTAACTTTCATAACTCTAGGTTGACAGACCTTACCTGCTGATGAAAATTTTTGTCTAAGATATCCCTTCGGTTTCAACAATTTTTCGAGATCCGAAATTGTTGTATTCTACTTTTCGTCTTGGTATTTCCTGGTATTCTTTTGAACGAAGGCCAACTTTTCCTATAATGGAGTCTCCAGGTGAAAAATGAACCTTTTCACGTATTCAATCTTTGTTCTCCATCAAAGACCAAAATTTAACTTTGTTATTTTCCCATGGAAAAATGATTTCGTTTCTCCTTCCCCAGCAATGACGCCAAAAATATGTTGTTCCTAAGATTCATTCTTAAGGCTCAAATAATAATCTTAGGCATCAAATATTTAAAATGGAATTTTTTTATAAGTGTTTTTTCTACCTTCAGTTTTTTGAGAAATAATCTTTAAATGAAACTAAGTCTCACCTTGTTTGCAGTAGAAGAAAATTAGAAGATGCAACCTTGAGACGAGATAAAAATGCAGTCATTCACACAGGTCATAGGTCTTGTTTTACTCACAATAATAACAAAGGAATTTTTTTTACTGAATGAAATTATAATATATGATGATCACAATAGATGTAATACTAAATTGTAATCATTCACTCTTAAAGAACTACAGAAAGAAATTCAGAGAGATGGAAACACATAACTCAAATTGAACGAAACATAGAATCCATGTCTGCACTTGTATTAATATTCAAAAACAAATTATCTTTTACATTCGACAAGAAGAAGCCTCAAATAGATCTAAAATATATCTATTTATACAAAAAATGTTTCAACTAAAAACCCTTGGACTTCCCACAATATCTTCCTGAAAATATAATACAATACGAATAAAAAAACAACATGCAGATATTGTTGAGCTTTGATTTGATGTGTTGGTGCTTCATCTGTCCCTTTGTTTGCTCGCAGATGCATTCGATTTGCTTTATTCTTTTAACTCGGTACACATGTCCATTAAGGCCACCTTAATCATTGGGTTACTATCTTGGCCATCTGATTCCATTTCCATCTGTCCCTTCAAATTCGTTTACTGGGATAAATAATTTCAAGTAGATTAGCATTGGCTCATTATGGGATGATTAACGGTCACGGGAAAGCATAATTGTTCAAGAATAGGATGAAGTGGGGACAAGTTTCCAATTAGGAAGTGGGATGCGAGGATGTGAGAATGTGGGTGGTAGGGATGAACTGGGTAAGTGACGTGTGGAGAGTGTGACAAGCTCGAGGGTGAAAGGTAGAGTGGGTGGAGGACAGGTGTTGATTCAAGGCTCTAACGGTCCAAAGTCAAATAATAATTGAATAACATAAATGACCTAAAGTCCCTTTATACTTTTCTATTTTGCAAGGGCGCGAAGAAGTGGTTTTGAGGTAACCTTCCTTTAATCTCGCAATACACCTGGTGATGCCATGTACCCCCAAGAGAAAACAATGGTTTAAATTGTGGGACCCCCCTTCGCAATTAAATCCCTCACAAATTCGCTCCCCACAATCTCTCTTGGCCATTGATCTCACAATCCACGATACTTTGGACCTGTTCTACTTGGATCTCCTACCATTTTTATCTCTTCCCTTCCATACTTGCTCCCTTTCCTAGTTTATTAGTCTTTCAAACCGGTTTAGTGTTCTGCTATATTATGAAATCTAATCCATCAAGATTCCTTGCAAATTTTTGTGGCACCATAATCCTTAAGGAGATAAAATTAGCTTTCCTGTAACACGAGAAGTATGTAAGATATTCACCGAATAAAAAACTGTTAATTGCAGATTGTAAAATAACTTTGAAATTCGAAGATCTTTATTCAAAAAGTCTATCAGTCTTCGTATAGACATACTGACGAAGAATTTATTAAAAACTAATGGAGTTTGTTACCTGAAAAATCAAAATAATTATTCAAATCGTTAACTTTAACCAATCATAAACATCATTAACAATTCGACGATTCAACATTCAGAGGTTTTGAATGGAACCCGCTCGAAAAAAAACCTACACAAGATAGATGCAAACCCGAAATTCCTCTTATCACCCTGTTTTGATTCTGTCAATTGGCTCTTCATGTTAGCCAGTAATGAGGTGCACCAATCATACACTATGGGTCTCAATCACTCTACAAAATAGAAAATGAGTGGCCTCGATGCTTGGTGCAATGAAGCCAATCCTGTGATCCTGGTCAAATCGAGGAAAACAATCTTGAGGTTGAGATTGTTTATCGCTTGGATGGGGAGTTGACTCTCGACCTTCTCGGTCCTCGCTATACAATGAGCATCTATGTACTCTTCTAAATTCATATCATTCCCTGCTCCCTAGGCTTTGAGGTTCACCACCTCACCCCGATGCGACAACCCAGTCAAGAAATATATATCGTTGACTTAAATCCTCAATGGCTTCCCATCGAGGTTGAATCTCTCATTGCATGGATCCCAGTAATCCACAAAAAATTGTAGCAACCTCACATGGGCCCTCATCCCATTGAGCGCCCAAAATTTGTACAACCCGCATCTTTTCAAGGCCATTTGGGCCCTCGTATCTCTTTCCATAGCAATATATACCTCCTCATGTTCTCTTTCCCTCCATTCTAGCACCATCCTGCCAGAGAAACATCAATTTTTAAGTTAGCAACCATCAAAATACTTGTTTGCGGGCTTGTACGCGGTCTGCAACATTCACAGTCACGTATAGAGATGAGTACACATGGTATGTATTTTACATAGTCATGTATAACCTCACGTATACACGACCCGATGAGTGGTATCATGTGTAAAGCTAAATAACTAATTGGTGCCTTAAATAACTCAATTTTTGAAACCTAAATAAAAAATGTAATCCACTAGAAAGGAAGAGGAGGGGAAGAGGAATTACCTGGTTGAAATGGTATATGATTCCATCACTTGATGCTCCCACAATTGCTAGTTGAATATCAGAGGTAATTTGGTCCAATTTTCACTATTTGGGTAAAAAGTCAAAATGACATAGTAAAATCTGGTTTTTGTTACTATTTATAACAATTTTTACCCACTTTATATAGTTTCAAATCGTATTTTCTCCTAATGGAATAATAAAATAGTGTATTGAGTTGGTTTTTGCAGTTTTTGCCAAGGAGTTTTGCAGTTTTTAGCGTTATGTTGATTGTTCGTAACTACGGGCATGTATTTTCGCTACCCAACATATAGGATATGTATCCATTCCATCATGCACATTTTCATTTCCCTATAACTCTCACTCATATTCCTTAGGTACGAACCCATTTTTTGTGACACATAACCTTCCATCTGCTACAAGACGTGTCGTTATCAAATGGTAGAGACTTACCAAACATGGGTACCCTAGTTAGATCCTCTGCTCCATTTGGTGCCCATGCCGAGATTATTTCCGTAGGACCAGGAGTCCCTTATAGATAATACATGACTTTATGTTGAGCCTCATTTCTCACTCATAGACATGCTGACCTATACCTACAGGACTCCTAGTCGAGTTTCATTTAAGCTCTTTTCTGACTCGTTTTAAAAACGTGAAAAGATTGTCAAGTGAACTTGTCTCTTTCACACTCATAAATTGGATTTGAAAGGATGTATATTTGGTACAATTTTATCCCTTTTTTACACCAAGTATACTAAATATCATGAGAAAGAACATTTTTCGTGTTAAGTTGTGATTTCATCTCATGCCCCTACTTTCATTATTGATCCTATAGTCGATTTGCTTTGCGTTATAAACCGTTTTCCCTAGCAGTTTTGCATCCTCAACCAAGCAGAGCCTCATTTATATCCTTCACAATTTGACACCCTATACCCAGGAGGGAACATTCCTCGGAGTGTCCATCTCCTGCATGCACCTCCTTGAATTGAGCATAAGTATGTTCCACTGTTGGAACTAGTTTTGCTTACTTGCGACACTCATTTCCTCCTCTATATCATAGCATTCATTTGATTATGAAAAAAACAAAAGACACGCAGGAAGGGAGTATTATCCTATATTGGAAGCATTTGTGTCACCTTTGAACATAGCACAAAGTTATTGAGTCCACTTGTCATCATAATTTTGGGTTTAGCATGGCCTTAGTAAGTTGAGCTCGTTACAGAGAGTTTTCATCCCTGACTGGTTACTCTTCCAGTCCCTATGGAGAGTTTGATTGATGCCTCCTACATATCATGGTTTAATCATTGAGTCTATGTTGTCCGGGTCTTCCATATGTATCATGCTCTTGTTCAAAGGAAGTTTATCAACCTGTGTCGACCATTCCTCAGAACTCTTGACTTTTCATGTCGGCCACACCCTTAGTTTGTCTCGAAATCACATGATGTTATAGTCCTATTACACACCCTGGTCCTACTTTCCACATTGGTAGGTAACCTTGAACCCAACAACCAACATTTCATCATTGGTCGTTGACTGGGTGGTTTCCCTTATGTTCGACGGTAAGACATCTATTCACACATTGAGATTCGTGTAGTGTCTTGGATTCCATTATCATTATTGGTGGTTTCCTTTCCTTTTTCAGCATTTTTCCTCATTAGCTACTATTCAGAGGGTGTTTTTCATGTACCTCTTGCACTTGGCACACACAAAAGATGCACAGGGTCATTAGTTCATGAACATGTTCTTTGTCCGATTTCCTCCAAATATTGAAGCTCTTGCTTTGTACCTCATGTTGAATGATGAGAGATTCCTTAATTCCCTCATTTTAGTGGATCTCCTTCCATCGATTCCAGCTCATCTATTTCAGAAACGAGAACTAGAGTCCTATGAGTACCTAGAGGCTTGCATTCATTAGTGGCAGGTTCTCTCACCATCAACAGTTGGGAATACATCAATGTATCCTGATTGATGGATTATCCAAGTGTTTGACCCTGACTCCTTTATTCACACTTGTGAGAATGTACTCAGTGCCTTGATACCTAATTTCATGATTGGTAGGTTGTCTCGCATTTGTTAATGGTATACCTCAATGACCGGTAATCAAACAAATTATCATTGTGTTCGACCTCAAATCCTTTATTCACACGATGTAGACTTGCACCTTTGGCGGATCGTGTAGAAGACTTGAAGACATCACTAAGTAGCCACAAATTTCCTAATTTGTTGCTTCCTTTTCATTGGACCAGTACCTGTATGACTTCAATGATCATGGGAGATCAGATTGTACTCCATTGTATACAGATATCTTCATATTGATTTTGAGACTGGTTCTACTGGGCCTTGTTCATGACTATGACAGCCTTTGCCATGTAACCGCATTTGTATTTTCCTATTCATGGCCATGGATAGTTGTTGGTATATTTTCACATGGATCTGTAGTGTAATTCAAATTGGCAGCCATGTATCCAAAGTTAGTACAGATTGTAATGATCATCTAGTTCTTCCATTCGGGTCCCCATTACTCCACTTCTGGGTTTGTTATAATGTATTTCAGCCATCGTAGATACTCCTCTGACCTCAGACATTAGGGGGCATATGTTATAGAAATATTTTCTTCACCCCATGCAATCTTGCATAGAAGGCCTTTTTCCATTTCCCTATGCAGACTTTTCATCCCTTTTTGAAAATCCCAGAGATAAAAATACATTTTCTCCCACATATATGCACCTTGCCTACTATACAGCATATGTATACGCAAGTTGCACCACTGCAGCTCGCGTACATCGGTAAATGTGCCCAAAAATGAAAAATAGTGTCAGGTTTATGTGTCACGACATGCGATCAATGATCCTTGGCCTTCCATATACTGGAAACGTTCCAACTTGGCCCTTCAATTCCACTTGAAGGCTATAAATGGGCCAATTCCAAGCTATGGAAAGAAGGAGACATAATTCAAATTTGAGAGAAAAGTTATTCTGTAGGAATTATTCACTTCACTTTGAGTCTGCATCCCTTTATCCTTTAAGTCTGAACACATTGTTCAACCCCCAAGCTCTTCCCTTATTTGATGGAGAACTTCAATGTCTCTGTTATATGAGATTTCCTTTGGTAGAGGATTGAAGTGGTGGAGGCCTAGTTGGAAGGAACTTAGTTTCTTGGTTCCAAACCATGGCGACATGGAATTCTGTAACTTATTCACTTCTGGTGATTACATCTTAATAGAAATACTATTTTCTCATCCAATTGATATCTTGCAAATATTTGAATTATTATTCCATGGGGGTATTTTTTATGAATGTTAATGAATTATTCTATTAAATGTGCTAGCATGATATATTATCACCATATGCTTGCATTTCTTGATTGTTGAGGACCAGTTGCAAGTATATTGCTTTGGGTCATGTGCTCATCGGTGCACTTCATCGACCATTCAGACGAGGTAGGATTTTTATATTGTCTTTCTAGCATACTTGTTTATATAACATACTTGAGAATAGAGTTGATTTCTACAGTCATTTCCATGTGTTGTGGTTTTTCCCTATCCATAAAGAGATTTTCCTCATAACAATAAGAGAGTAGAAATATCCTGAAGACCGAATTCATAGAGAAGTTAATCTTTTATTAATCACTTTTTTTGTTTTAATTAATCATGTTTTAAACATTGAGTTAGCCTTAAGTACTTCAGTGGTTCGATGTTTGGGAGTATTGGATGTAGCATGATATAAAACCTATGAAGGCCAAAACTGCGGAATCATTAATTAATACGTAATCGTGATTAACCTTCGTTATTAGATTTTTATTAACTCCTTTTTACTTTTCGTAACCCTTATTACCTTCGGGCTTCAGAGTTTTAGGGTTTTTGAACTCAATCTTCGTTAAAACTTTTGAAGGGAAATATCTCGGGATGACGTGGCAGAGATGACATCATTTAGGATGACGTGTCAAGAAAAGAGAGGTGCCACGTGCCACATGTCACTTGAAAATGTGTGAATTATCCAACGGAAATGTCAAAAATAAGTTCCACGTGTCATCCCATGAAAGATTTAAAAGACACGTGTCCTATGACGCATTTGTAAGTCTTGTAGGATTTATCATGAGTGGCTATCTTCGGGATTCATATTTTAGGGGTTTTTTCTATTTGTATTTGCTGGAATGCCCGAAGCACGAAGCTCCGAAGTGACCGTTAAAGGTTTTATTTTTTAAAACTTAGGTAACTTCTAGACTTCAGAGATCATTAACACCGTTAGATAACATTATATTAACTCATCGACAATAAATATTGTGAGCGCCTTATTGATAGACGAAAACCAATGGATTTATTTTAAATCTAAAAGGCAATTCTCTAAGTTTTTTTCTTTTTTGGGTAAAATTTTTATTTATAAGAGGCAAAATCTAAAGTTCAAAAGCTCAAAATTATTTGTGTTCCAACAGATGCTACGTGCATACTAGGTAAAAAATATTCTAATGGCACCATAGATTCTTGTCTATACACCAATCTGAATGGTGTCTATCCAGTCAATTTCTTGCATGTGGTCCTATATGCCCACAATACTTCTGGTATCTTCAAGTCCCAATCATCCCTATTAACGTTGCAGATCTTTGTCAGTGCATTTTCAAGAATTTTGTTAAAGGATTCCATTGTTCCATTTTCTTGAGGATGATATGGTGTACTCGTTTGATGATGAACTTCAAATTCCTCAGTCATAGCCTTAATAGTACTGTTAATAAAGTGAGTTCCTTGGTCACTCATAAAAATCCTCGGGCAACCAAATCTAGTGATCACTTGCTCAAACAGGAAGTGTTTTGTTGTCTCTGTGCAACAATCTTTTAGTGGTGATGCTTCTTCCCATCTTGTGAAGTATTCTTTCGCAGTGATAATGTACCTCGCTCCTGACCTTTTTTCTAGTGGTTTAATTTGTCCCACAAAATCTATTGCCCATTTGTCAAATACCTGCAAAGTTACTTTTGGTTGCAGGGGCATGTCATCCCTTCTATTTTGTTTACCAACCCTCTGACATAGATCACATTTCTGGCAGTAGTCCTTTGAATCTTTGTGCATGGTCAACCACCATAATCTTACATGCAATACCTTCTGCATGGTATATTTTCCTGCATACTATCCTCCTGATATTCCTCTGTGGGATTTTGCTAAGATCCTTGGTATTTTGTGTTCTAGCACACATCTTGTCAGGATGTTATCTGCACCCATTTTGTATAAGTTTCCGACAATCAATTGGTAATATGCAGCCTTGACTACCATATTTTTCTTCCGCGTAGTGTTTTATTCCTATGGCATAGTACCTATACTCACGTATTGTATGATGTATGCAAAGTATTCATCGGCTATCTGGACAAAAAATAATTGTGTGTCGGGAAATTTTTCCTATAGATTCGTAGGTTCCTCCCCATTAGGAATCCACGATAGGTGATCCGGTCCTGCATTCAACTTTCCTGGTTTGACTATCACTTCAAAGTCAAATTCTTGAAACAACAATAACCATCTGCAAATTCTCCCCCACAACACTATCTTGTTGGTGAGGTAATTGAGCACGGAATGATCTGTGAACATATTGAAATGTTTCCCCAATAAATAATGCCTGAATCTTTGAAGCACGTAGAATATAGCTAAGCCTTCCCTCTCTGTTGTGTTGTAGTTCTGCTATGATTCAGACAATTTTCTGCTAGCAAATGTTATCGGGTAGTCCAATTCTCCTGCTCCTGGTTGCGCTAGAATAGATCCAAGTGCTATGTACAATGCATCTACATCTACGTGGAATGTCTTTTCCCAATCTAGGAATACTAGTATTGGTGTGGTTACCATCTTATCCTTCACGGTATCTAGAATGTGTTGACATTCCTCATTCCACTAGATCTTTGTGTCTTTCCTTAGCAATTTCTCCATTGGCACAGTGATCTACGCATACCCCTTTATAAATTTCCTATAGTATCCTATCTGTCCCAATGTTTCTCTCAATCGACAGACTTTTTTTGGTGGTGGCAGGTTAACAATTACTACAATCTTGGTAGGATCTACTAGCAAGCCTTTCTTGCATAGTATATGGCCCAATAGTATCCCAAACGGTGTTCCAAATATGTACTTCTTGATATTTAACGATATATGGAACTTCCTGCATCTTTCTAACATCATTTGTAAGACCTCTACATGGTCTTTCAACAGACTATAGTCTGTCCAATCGTCCAGATATACCTCTAGGAACTGGTGGATAAATTATTTAAATGCATCTATGACTACTTTGGAAAATATTGTTGGTGCATTCTTCAGTCCAAAGACATGACTGTATACTGGTAGGATCCCCATTCCATGGAAAAATTGGTCTTGTATCTGTCTTATGGTGCTATCTTGATTTGATGGTATCCTGATAATTTATCGATGAATGAATAATCTTCATGTCCTCCTACATTCTCCAAGACTTCATCTGTGAAAGGGGTAGGTAACGAGTCATGTAGGCACACATCATTCAACTTCCTCAAGTCAACACATATTATTATTCCCCCCTTTTTCTTCTCTTGAACTACCATCAGGATTATCCATTTTGATTCTTCTATAGGTTCTATGATTCCAGCCTCCAAGTTCCTATCGATCTCATCTTTGAATTTTTTCTTATATATCGGGTTTAGTCAGTATGGTCATCGTCTGACCAGTCTTGCCTTAGATATGAGTGGTATATTCATTTTTCCTAGCTCTCCTGCTATGCTTTCATTTCTGTGAACGTTGTTGGGAACAGGTCATTGTACTCATGCAGTAACTCTGTTATACTTTCCAGTATTTTCTCATCCCAATAGTCTCCAATGCTGGCCATTTTGGGATTCTCAACTGTCTCGATGTTGAATTTCTTCACCTTGATTAGCGCAAAAATTACTTATGATTACAGAGGTGTACCTTCCACTTCTCTCTCACCTTCAACTTTTTCAATTTGAATATCACAAAGGTCATCTTCATTTGGTGCTTATTCCTGCACATGGTAGCATGATAGTAGTTCTTTCACTGTCCGTCTGTTTTGTTGGTGGTCTTCTGTCATAAGTTCAACTTCTAGTTCCTTAATGAATATCACCCCTCTAATTTGTTTACGTTTTGCGTCTATGTTGGGGTTATCATGCTCAAATGAGAAAGTGATTGTAAAGTTCTGTTGTAATGTTTTTCAACTCATAGTTCCTCTGCGCATTTCTTGGTCTGTATACCAGTTTGTTGGTATTCCCTCTAATGTGTGCATGAAATGGTGAGGCCATTCCTATGGTGGTATCATTTTCCATAGCGCTCGACACTTCTCCAAGTGTTTTACTGGTTCCCCCTTTCCATCATATTTCTCTCGTTGGTTGATTCCTTGTTATACGCCAAACCTAATGTGTAGTAATCACTTACATTGGTACCAGTCCTTGATTGTTTCTTTGTGAGTACCCCACCATCTTGTAGGTGTTGCCTTGAGTGTTATATCTAGGGCTAGGAATCTCTTATTTTCTAAAACTTCATCTTCGTACCATGTTAAGAATCCTTCTAGGTAATTCACTCCATAGAAGCTGGGAGGTTCCCTTATCTCTGTACCTACCCATCTTATTGTGTGGTATATTCTTGCACATCTCCTTGTGGAAACCTTGTGTAACCTCGGCCGCCAATTTTATAAGCCTGTATCTGATCCTAACGCACATGAGGTGATGCTTCTCCAACTAAGTACCTCATCTACAGTTGGGTTTATGTAATATTCATCTCACACAATGTTTCTTTACAACTGGTTAATTTCCTCTAGGTCCAAGCAAGTAGGCTCTACGAACCTTTCCTCTTCTGATGGGTCCAATGGTGCAATGACTCTATATTCTCCTGACTCGAAGTTCATTTTCACCATCTTTATGTTGATTATTTACTGGTTATTGAATGCCTAATCAAAGACAATCAATGTTGGATAAGGTGTTGTGCCATCCACTATCTCGATTACTTTGAATTTGACTTTAGTCCACACTCCATCCAGGTCTATTGTTACTCCTTTTAGTCTTAAAATTGGTAGAACTCTATGTTTATTTGCTAGTTTTAGTTGAGCTAGTGAATATCCTAATGTGGGATCTCCCATACATTGTCATGTATTCTTGGGTAATACATTAACTTCGGATCCTAAATCCAGTATGATATCTCCCATGTTAAAATCTTCGATGTTAGTGTTCAGCCTAAATTCCCTACTTGTTCTCCTCCTTGTATGTAGGTGATTGACTATTTTTGGTTCTAACCTTCCTTCTTCTTATACGATACATATTTCTAGCATAGTTTATAATACTTTAACAGAGGATGGATCATCTAGTACTCTAATATAGGATTGCAAAAAACCATTAATGGTACTTACTTGTCCCATGGGATGTGTTCCTTTCGTGTGATCCTTACTATGCTACGCGGTTGATGATGTATGGCTTCACAAATTCTTGTATGGCTTGCTTTACTACCTCCTTCTCATTCTGCGCATCAAACTGTTTCCTTGGTTCGACATTATTCTTCACCCATTGGTGTTGTGCTGGCTCTTGTTGTACTGCATCATTTATTGTTTTAGCTCCTCCGCATGTAACTATGTTGACGTTTCTTCCTTCATCCCTCGCTTCTGCTGAAATCCACTAAACATTCAGATTGTTTTGATTTCTCTTCTTCTAGATATTCCCTAATAGTGTCGGGCATTCTTCTTTGTCACGATCTGATGCGCAAAAATACATACAGGTCACTGTTGGAAGTGGACAATCCCTTGCATAGTGTCCTGGTTGTTGAAAATTGTGACATACCATTGGTCCTCTACCTCTTCCAAATCCTCATCTCGCTCTTCCTCCACCTCTATAGCCAGATCAATCCCCTCGCGACACATTATACTAAGGTGTCTGGTTATACTGTGTTGTATTATAGTGTGGTTGTGAAGGATTATACTGCGATTGCACAGTGTTGTATGGTTTTTGCGTGGTGTTATACTGCTATTGTGTAATGTTGTATGGGAATGGTACTTGATTAAACTAGGGTGTGTCTTTCTAGATCATCATTTCTTCCTGCACCATATATGCATTTGATGTTATTTCCCTCATCAAGTCCATTGTTATGCAATATTTTTCATCGTGGCCTACGAACTTGCAAAAGATGCAATACAAGATCTTCGGTATTGTCTAGTACTTCTGCATAATTGGGTAGTGGTATGGATCGTGACTGTGTTTCTTATAGATCTCGCACCATAGTACTCATGTTGGTAATGGATTTGGCATTCCTGTTGCCATGTACTATGTGAATTTTGGACATTCGTTCTTATGGTGTCCTTTTGTCCTACATGTGGTACACCAAATGACTTCTCTTTTGCCCATGTTCTTCTTCTAGTTTAGCTGGAATGTTAATTTCTTCATATATTCCTTCAACGCCTCGATGGATGGATATGTCTTTTGATATTGGTTTTCTTACAGTTGTAGGGCTTCCTAGAGAGACTTTGCCTATGTCTAAAACTTCTATTGTCACAATGGATATTTCAAGTGTAGTAACAGTGAATCGAGGAACAGATTCCTATGTTGCATATATGTCATGACGTATTTTACATTTTCCTTTATTCATTTGAATATCTAGTCAATCTCCCATACAAATTCTCTTGGTTTCTGTTTGATCTCTATCATCTAGTTCATGTATTGATCCTCTGAACTCGGCTTATGGAACTCATTTATCAATAGCTTCTTGATATCTCCAATCATTTTGGTTTTCCCTGGTGGACTATTTGCAACTAAGCTCATTTACCAATCCATTGTGTGATCTCTTAGCGTGATAGCCAATTGTGCAAGTTTAGAGTCCTCTTCTGTGATTTGTTTTGCTTCCCAAATATTTTCACATATAAATAGGTGTTTCTCCAGGTCCTCCGACACCTCTCCTTTGAATTCTGGTAACCTGATGGTTGCATCATGTCCCTCCATCTTGAATGTTGAACTACTACCTCCGCGCGGTGTATATACTTGACTAATGTTTCCTGAAATTGATCCACTAGTTGTTATTCCTTGTGTAGATGTACTTCCTTCTTTGTTCCTTCTCCCGAAATTTGGTTGTCTAAATGGTGGTGTTCTTCTTGGTGTATTAATCACACATGGGTTTGTGGGTTCCACAATGACACTGATATGGATAGGAGTGTTTCCTTCTATTTCGTCTCTTGGACCTCTCGTCTTCCTCTCATATGTTGCGTGCAAGATTTCCTAAATCTTCGCCACAATCCGAAGATTCTCTACCTCATATTCATCACTTTCCAAGCCTTCCTTCATGGCTATGGCTCTATTCTTGGTGTTCGCCTTATATTGGTAGGGTAATCCACTATGCGTCTTTCCAATTTCCACCATGATCAACTTGATCTAGTCATCGTCCATCATAATTAGGTCCAAGGCCTCCTCCTTCTTTCCTTTATCCCCTTGTCCTTGCTGATGGTTGCATCATGTCCCGCCATCTTGAATGTTAAACTGCTACCTTCACATGGTGTAGATACTTGACTACTGTTTCCTGAAATGGCTCCCCCATTTTTTGTTCCTTGTGTAGATGTACTTCTTTCTTTTTTCCTTCTCCTGAAATTTCGTTGTCTAAATGTTGGTGTTCTTCTTGGTGTACTAATCACACATGGTTTTGTGGGTTCCACACTGAAACTGATAGGGATAGGATTGTTGCCTTCTATTTCCTCTCTTGGACCTCTCGTCTTCCTCTTATATGTCGCGTGCAGGATTTCCTAAATCTTCTCCATATCCCGAAGATCCTCTACCTCATCTTCATCATTTGCCAAGCCTTTCCTCGCGGCTATGGCTCTCTTCTTGGTGTTCACCTTATATTGGTAGGGTACTCCACTATGCATATTTCCATTTGTCGCCATGATCCGCTTGATCTAAACGTCTTCCATCATAATTGGGTCCAAGGCATCCTCCTTCTTTCCTATATCCCCCTCTCCTTCGTGATGGTTGCATCATGTCCTGCCATCTTGAATGTTGAACTACTACCTCCGCATGGTGTAGACACTTGACTATTGTTTCCTGAAATGGCTCCCCCAGCTGTTTTTCCTTGTGTAGATGTACTTCCTTCTTTCTTCCTTCTCCCGAAATTTGGTTGTCTAAACGGTGGTGTTCTTCTTGGTGTATTAATCGCACATTGGTTTGTGGGTTCCACACTGACACTAATATGGATAGGATTGTTGCCTTCTATTTCCTATCTTGGACCTCTTATCTTCCTCTCATATGTCGCGTGTAGGATTTCCTAAATCTTCTCCACAACCCGAAGATCCTCTAGCCATAAATCTACTCCGTGCATAAACTTATTATCAACTCATTTTAGTTGCACGATCTCTTCAGGATTCCACTCTAGTTGTCTGATCCGATTCGTAGGATGGTTTTCTTTCAATATTTTTATCCACTCCTGCAATATGTGTGGGAAATACTAGAAAAATATTTCATGTAAGTCGATGAATACATACTTGTCCAGATATTTGTGTAGTGTTAACTTCGGGTTTTTGTTATCTTTCTACGAAAAATATAATTCCTTTGTCTTCAACTAGCTCTCTATATCTTCCTTTGTGGGATTCCATGGTCTCAACATCCCCTTTTAGCTTCTCATTATTTCACCTTCTTGTCGTTTGATCCCGCATTCTTTTGACATATACAATACTCTCAATCCCATTCTCTTCCAATCATCTGACAATAGAACCATTTGTTGGTTTTCCTTTTATCTATCTACTCTTCTTCTATTGTTCATTGAGGGATTCTTATGGGTTATTCTGATTCTCATTGACCATTATAGATTGACCCTAGTTCAGAACTAAGAAGCTTCCCAACAAAATCCCTTAAAGATTATCGTCCCCTCTGGTAAACCAAAAGGCAATGCAATACATAGAGTTCACTGCATAGTCTCACCCAAGATAGCTCTGTGGGTGGCTGCAATACTCAGGTGTTTGCAACCTGAGAGTGAGCGAGATCTTTTTTTGTGCACCTTAACCTTTATTCAACCCATTTATCATCTAGTTATAAAATTCATTATATGCATGCATGCAACATACTATATCCACTTAGTTACTTCATTCATTCAACATTCATCAACTAATCATACATAGTACCTCATTCATTCAGTCACATAACACAGTGTTACTGTGGTTCACCCCCTTCTGGGCTATGCCCACAAAGATCTGGCTCTCAGGATTTTATTATAGTTTGGAAATCTCCCATGTCGTGCATAGTTACAATATTAGTTCTCCCTCTTTCACAGAGGCTCATCGATCCCTGCGAGGATGAATTGATCGCACCAAGCTCCCCATCGTGTGATCTAACCCTCGGGATTGAGTCACTCATGAATTCTCTAGATCACCAGCTTATTGACTCATACATTTCTTACAATTCTCTTCCTCTATGTCCCTATGTGTGTCTCCATGTGTCTCTCAATGTCCCCCTCTCTCCTAAGTACTACTTATTTATATTCTCGACTCACCAACCATTTCAATGTATTACAAAAATCCTAACCCTAGTGTCGTTAGGTCTTCCATGCATGTGTGCATGTTGCTTTTCCTTCTAGCTGTCTTTTTCCTCTTGCATGCTTCTCCTCCAAAAACAAACTTTCTTTCTGATTTAGTCTACATCCAACATCACGTTTCCCCTTTTTGTCTAAGTTCGAAATTAGCAAGTTTTTCACATAAACACAATTAATCTTTTTAAATAATTTAATCCTCCATTAATTTTTAAACTTAATTTTTACCCCCACTTTTCTTCATCCCCCCTTTATTAATTTCTTAATTAATTTTTCATTCTCATGTCCTACTTAGACCTAGGCTTTATTTCAACTAGGCTTATCAAAATTTCTTTCAAGGGAATTTTATAATTTTTAAACTTTACTCATGCAACAATTATCTTAAGGCTGACTAGATCAAAATGAGATGTTGTTTTCTATGTACCTAGGTTCATTGACTCACCAGTGTTAACAACCGTGACATGCTCTTCAGGACACAGTATGTGGTCCAAGGGTTCCACTTGCCTTCACTCATGTTTCATTTATGCAACATGCCCTTCAAGATGCACTACGTGCTCCAAGGGTGCCACTCACCTTTTGACTGATTTTGCTAGATGTCAAGCCCTTGGAGTCAATACTCTGTTAGGTGACCTTGTGGGAGAGTAAGGGCCTCTAAGGAATAAGGACCCTTCATTATTTCACACCCCTTAGAATCATTGTGAGTGACTGTCACAGTCTTCCCTCACGACATCGTGGATCTCTTGAACTAGGTAACTGTTAACCTATAGTTCGAGCCATGGCGGGAGTGCTAGTAGGTAGTGGCAGGGTGACTACCACACCTCTCCCTCAATATCTCTGGTTATCGTGCATGACCCCTTTAATCCAAATGTGAGTCTAGTTAGAAAGCTATAATCATCCTGCATCCATCAACGAAATATGTCAGCGATCCATAATGAACACCATAATATACCAGTCATATGTCACATATGCAATAACAAAAATACACAAACCATAAATAGTCCACTCCCTGACTCGATCTGGAGGCCAAGGAGGTCCATTGATTCTATCGACATCCTTAATCGTTCAAGAGTCCTGCACACTCATGAGAAACTAGTCAAGAGAACCTATCTATACATAATAACATAACATGACATGATAATCCACAGTGTCCTCATCAGAATCCATAAGCAAAGCAGTCAATTATATAATGAACCGGATTAGCTGCATGCAAGTGTCCTCAAAGAATAAGTCCAATTAGGTGTGCACAAGAGAAGGATGTTACATACACTCCCTCTTGTTTTAAACTTATTCCTGAAGTTTCACAGTATACAAGTGCAAAAATAAATTATATGACAATATATAAGGGTCTAGCCATCAACAAAATGAGAACTGTGGATGCATATCATATGCATCCTCCCTGGTAGTTGAGTGTGGACTATAATTTTCCTACTGGACCTTGACCTAATCGAAATTTTGATTCCATAGCTGTCGAATGGGATGGTTCATAAAGCGGTTTGGCTTCGTCGTGAGCACACCCTCGCCCAACATCCGCTAAGAACTCGGTCAATATCATGCGTAGGATCACTGAACTAAATTGGCACATGGATACAAGATAAACATCATGCAATGCCTCAAAGAATGAGGCATGACTAACCGTTAGGCCCTTCATAATTATGGTCGACACGATGTGCATTGGAAAACCCTTATGACGATCATATGCTTCTTCCATCCCATTTCATATCGTTTGTAATTGTTCTTTAAATTATTGGATCGCTTATGGTCCTACCAGGACCCCATCCTCAAGTCAATCCCAAATCAAAGGCGTCTAACATGGTCTCCCATCAAGAACCTCGGATGGATGTTGTTGCATGCAAACTCATCTAGTGGCCATAACTATTCCCAAAAATTTTGTTGGTCCAACACACACATATGAAACAACCTTCCCAAATTGGTTTGTTCCTTCAGTCATCCTGTCTATCTCAAGGACATGTTATACTAAAGTTCAGTGGTGTTCCCAAGGCCTCTTGGGAAACTTGTCCAAAATCATCTTGAAAAAATCGAATCCCTTATCGGATGTGGTTCCTTTGGTACATTTGGCAGTTGCAAAATATTGTTGATATAAAATCTAGCTATACCTAGCATCTGATGCATCATACAAACAGGGACAAAATGTTAAATATTATTCAGAGTGTCAACTATCATGACAATCGATTCGTGCCTCCTTACCGTCAACGACAATTCAATATTGAAGTCTGTCGAAATGACCTCCCACATCGATTCGAGAATGGCGTGAGGCCGTAGAAATTCTGTCGGATTTCTATGTTCAGCCTCCACATGCCAAACTTCTAGACATCTCACCACACAGTTGACAATGTCCACCTTTATCCCTTCCATAAGAATAAGGGCTTAAGGTCGGTCCTCATCTTCATGACTCCTGGATGTCATAGTACAACATTATTTAAAAACATAAGTATTTGAAAAGAGGATGAACACCTTCAGTAACCACTCACATAAACAGATCAAAGATCAACACACTAATGTTTTGATATGGTAAAACCCCTACTGGGAAACATCCCCGACCCCATCCAATGCGACCACTTGGAGCAGTTTATTAATGCAAAAGAAAAATATTATAGATGGATTTTACAAGAGAGTTTCTCACAATCAATAATTGACAAATTACCCTCCATGCTCTTTAAATAAAGATCATGGACCAATCGGGTGCTAA
Organism: Picea engelmannii; assembly: GCA_009831015.1. Taxonomy (NCBI): domain Eukaryota; kingdom Viridiplantae; phylum Streptophyta; class Pinopsida; order Pinales; family Pinaceae; genus Picea; species Picea engelmannii. Next base: position 238,927 of record ML777842.1, read on the forward strand.
CCCATAGATCAATGGTCATTAAGATCGAGGAGAATATGAACCATTGCATCACTCTATGTCGGGAACATATCATGATTGTCAGATTTCCTAACTACAAATGCATACTAAAGAAACACACTTTTACCTAATGACACATTTGACCAAGTAGATCTTAACTAACTCCTAAGTGTCTAAATATCATAACATTCCCCCTTAAGAACAACTTGGGATAGGATTGAAGGATTTATAATAGTGACACAATAGGAGAAGAAACGAGGCATTAGAGCCTATCCCCTCATGATGACAACTTCCTGAACTCCTAACATAGATCGAAGTTTGGAAAAATTCACTTCTGTAAGAGACTTTGAGAAAATGTCTGCAACTTGATCTTATGTAGGGAAAAAGAGCACTTCAATAACTTGATCATGAATGAGCTTTTTGATCAAGTGCATGTGTAGCTCGATGTGTTTGTTGCATTGATGTTGAACCGGGTCTTTGGCGATCTTGATGGCACCCTGATTGTTGCACCAAAGGCTGGTCGGATGATATTACTGGAATCCAAACTCTGAAAGAATTTGTCGAAGCCATAAGGATTCCTGACTTGCATTTACCATTGCTCGATACTCTTCTTATGCTAAATACAGTGAAATATCCTGTTGTTTCTTATAGGCCAAAGTGACAGGTCATGAACCAAGGTTAAAAACATAACCTTCAATAGACTTCCAATCATTAGGGTCGTCGATCCAATATGAATCAGTGAAACCAACCAATAAAGGATCCCCTGATGAAATGTAATGTATCTTGAAATGAACTATACCACAGGCATATGAAAGTATCCTTCTAGTTGTTTTCCAATGCCTTTCATGGGGTGTTTTCATATACCATGCAACAAGACCAACATCAAAGGAAATATTAGGATTGGTATGATTCAAGTATAAGAGGCTACCAACTAACTGACGGTACAAGGTGGAAAAAATATTGACTCCAGAATGGAAGGTTTAAGGGGTCGGTTTACAATCATCCTTGTGAAATTGATGAAGAAGGTCACAAGCATACTTAGATTGGGAAATAAAAATTCCTTCATTGGTTTGCAAAACTTGGAGGCCAAGGGAATAATGCAAAAATCCTAAGTCTTTCATTTCAAATTTCTTCCTAAGGATGGTTTTCACATGTTTTAAAAGTTTTGAGTCACTATCAGTAAGGATAAGGTCATCAACATAAGGGAAAAGGATTATGAGATGGCTTCCTACTCTCTTGGTATAGACATTAGGATTAGAATGGCATCTAGAAAATCTAGTGGCAATAAGAAAGTTGTCCATTTTGGAATACCAAGGTCGACGAGCTTGATTAAGACCATAAATATATTTCTTAAGGCAAAAAACAAGGCTAGAGTCATTCTGGACATAGACATGAGGTTGTTCCATGTGTATTTCTTCTTGAAAATCTCCATGCAAGGAGGCGGATTTAACATCCATCTGATGGACCTCCCATTTATGTAAGGCAACAAGGGAAAGAACAAGGTGGATGGAATTCATTTTGGCTATAGGGGAAAAGGTATAGTTATAGTCAATTCCTTCAACTTGGGAAAATCCTTTGGCAACTAACCGAGCCTTATGTCTTTCAACACTTCCATCTTATGGATACTTTTTTTTGTATACACATTTACATTTGACAATTCGTCTTCCTTTTCGAAGAGGTACAAGATCCCAATTATCGGTTGCCAACAAAGAATTATACTCTTCATTCATTGGTGTATCCCAATATGGATGACTTGAAGCCAAAAGAGAATAGGATTGTTGGAACTGTGAACGTGTCTGATGCTGATCTAAAGGATCATTGAAAAGATTACCAGTTGTTTCTCATTTTGAACGAACCCATCTAGGAAGCGGTGGAGTTGGAGCTAGTGTTGGTTTAGGTTCAAAGGAATCGTCTAGAGGAAGGTGATAAGGAAAAGGTGGATTTTCATCCTCACTATCATCATCTCAAGAAGAAACCAGAATATAACAAGGGACAAACGTTGAATATGGATTGCATGCCGAAGAAGGAAAAAACATCGAACTATTATTGCATGCCAAAGAAGGAACAAACATCGAATTAGGCTTGTAGGCCAAGAGATTTTCATTAAATTGAACATATCTTTTAATATTAATTTCATTACAATGTGGTTGAAGAATTTTATAACCTTTGAAATCTTCAGAATAACCAACAAATATACACTCCTCACTTTTAGGTTGTAATTCTTTCCTTTTCTCATTAGGAATGTGAACCCATGATATACTTCCAAATACATGAAAGTGACTTACATCTGGTTTAATTTTAGTCCAATCCTCTTCTAGTGTTATATTTTTAAGAGTCTTTGTGGGAGTGCAATTTACTATGTAACTTTCATAGTTGATGGATTCCTCCCAATACTTTAGACTTAATCCCTTAGATTGGATCATACAATTAGCCATTTCTTTTAATGTGCGATTCTTTCTGTCAGAAACACCATTTTGTTGTGGTGTATATGGAACAGTGTATTGCATTTGGATGCCTTGTGCAGTGAAGTAACTTGTAAAATTATTTTTCACATATTCTCCTCCATTATTTATTCTTAACCTTTGAATTTGATGTCCAGATTGCTTTTCTAAAAGGGCCTTGTAAGCCAAAAACTTTTCAAAAACTTTGCTCTTAATTTTTAATAAGTAAACCCAAGTATGTCTAGAAAAGTCACCATTGAAAGTTAAGAAATACTTGCACCCAGAAAAATAAGGAGACGAAAGTGGACCACACAAATCACTGTGAATAAGATGCAAAGGGCCCGAGGCGTGCCAAGAGGCACGTTTGTCAAAACTGTCTAGATGATGTTTTATGAGAACACAACCGACACAAACACCATTTATGCATGAAACAAGAGGAAGACCAGTCACCATATGTTGATTACATAGTTGTTTCAATGAGCGATAGTTTAGATGACAAAAATTACCATGCCAAATTTTTCTCAAGTCATCGCTATGAGCAACAAAAAATGATGACCCAAAGTTGTCAAACTTGTACAACCTGGTAATATCATCAACAATTCCAATTGCAAGAACATGCCTAGTATATTTTAGATCCTTGATTACAACTTGGTGAGGTTAAAACTCTATAGTTTTACCTTCACCTGAATGAGTGATTTGATATACTGATAGAAGGTTACGAGAAAGACTTGGAACACAGAATGCATCATTGAAATGACCATCTTCTACTTGAATTGTTCCAGATCCTTCAAATTTAAGAGATCTATCATTACCAAAAAATGTATTCTTGGTGTTACATTCATTTAGAGTTTAAAATATGTGTTTACACTTAGCCATATGATAATATGCTCGAGAATCAATAATCCACTCATTGGAAGAAGAAGTAGAAGTTGTCTTGAAGGAGAAACCATAAGCAGAAAGTGCATGCCCATGAGAAGAAGAAGAAGAAGAAGAAGAAGAATCAATAATGATGTTGTGCTTCTCCATCATTGCTTCTAAAGTTTCCATCTTCTTGAAACATTTGGACTCATCATGATCATATTTATCACAAAAGTTGCAATGTCTATCAGTCTTCTTATTTTTACATTTTGCTCCTTTGTCACCATTAGGAGAGAAAGTTGTCTGAGTGGGTTTGGGACCCTTATGTTGCTTGTTGTTGTGGCAATGATGTTTCTTCTTGGGATTCTTGGGTTTATCTTTCTCATGGACGACTAAGGATTTTTTGGAGGTACCTGTAGTGTTGATCACTCCAAGTTGTACAAGATTATCTTGCTCTCTAATCAAAGCATCACAAAACAAATCAAGAGTGGGGTTTTGATCATTTGTCTCTAGATCCTCTTTCATGGAATAAAAGGTAGATACAAACATAGAATATGCACTACCTAGCTTAGAAAGAATAAGATATATGAAATTCTCTTCATCCATCTTTATCTTACATTATTCACATAAAATTTTGAGTGTTTTAAACTTAGATAGATAGTCTTCAATGCAAGAAAAATCACTTGGACTTAAATTCATTACATGATTTTTTAACTTTTGTGCTCGAATAATATTATGTTTACCAAACACAAATTCAATCTTTTCCCAAGCTTCATTGGGTTTATCAATTTGTTGAAGGTGAAACCTTAAATCATGAGAGATGGAAATTTCGATTAGTCCACGTGCTTCATCATTCCTTTTATCTCATTTGACTTTCTTATCAACATCATTAGGTTTTGTTTTCTTTCCCAACGTAATCTAGTACAAGCCTTTACTTCTTAATAAATCCTCCATATGGGACTTCCATTGGAAGTAATTGGTGTTGGTAAGAAAAATATTACTTGAAGAAGCCATATTAAATATGTAGATAATATAGATTTAAAAAATTGAAGCTGATGATATGGATGGAAAGATCTCGAAAATTAGGTGGTTTTAAAAAAAATGGCACTAAAAACGGACTTCAGATGTGAAAGTTATTCCCTTTTAAAAAAAGGCATAAACAATAACCAAAGGACCACATGATGGTGTAAGTTGTTTTATGAAGTGACCCACTTTTGTAAAAAGAAGTGGGGTTCACTTTTACAATTAAGTTACTTTATAAAAAAAAAGTTGCATGCAGAATAAATAACTCTAAAATATTAAAGCTACTTATAGTGATACACTTTTATACTTGAAGTGAAATACACTTTACAATGGAGCATGAACTTTTACAAAAAAAAGTAACAAAAAGAGAGACTTGAACTCAAGACCTCTTACTCAATA
>ML777842.1:244787-259563 GCA_009831015.1 Picea engelmannii
AATGAATGTTGCAATTCAAAATAACTATTAAGGAATGTTGTAATCCAACATAACCTTGTCAAATATAATATGATAATACTATCAACTAAAATATAATTTTATAATTTTATATTATTAAGAATATTTTATATTATAGTATTATTCAGTCAAATATAATGTGAAATTGTTGTGTTCCTTAATTGTTATTTTATATTGAGACATTCATTTTGCCACATTAATGACTATGTAACATTGTAGAATTCATGTCATGTTACATTGTTCATTAAAGGTTTTGTTGCATGTGACAATAATTAAATGTGATGTCACAATGTGACATTTATTAAGGGTTTTGTTGCATTGCAATGTTCATCAAGGTTTTTGTTGGGTTGTGACAGTCTTTAATGGTTATGTTAGACTGTAACATTTATTTTGGCTTACTTTATAATATGGATATGTTTAATTGTGATGTTCTCAATGGTTATCTAAAATTGTGACATCTTGATGAATGCCATTATGTGATATATCCATTAATACAACAAGATGGATGTTGCAATTCAAAATAACTATTAAGGAATGTCTCAATACAACATAAAACTATCAAATATATTATCATAATATTAATACTATCAACTATAATATTATAACTTTATATTATTAATAATATTATTTAGCCAACTATAACAACAACTATAATATTAACTAGGGACTATGAATGTTGCAATCCTAAATAACCATTAAGGAATGTCGCAATCCAACATAACCTTATCAACTATAATATTATAATTTGATATTATTAATAATGTTTTTTAGTATAATATTATTTAGCGAACTATAACCACAAATATAATATTAATACATAATATTTTATAATATTATCTTATACTAACAAAAACCACATTAATAATAATATAGTATTATTAATAACGTTAATGTAAATAAAAATAATCTTTAATATTTCTAATATAAATTTGAATAATAAAAGTTAATATAAATTTTATTAAACATAGTAAATAATTAAATAATCATAATCAATATATCAATATTATACATTCTGATTAGGTCTAATGTTTAAGAACATGTGTTTCTTCGTAAGAGGTGATAAGCTCAAATCTAGAGGGGAGTACTATATGTATGGGGTCTCATACACCAATTAGATTACTAGCAACAACCACATTAATATTATTTGGTTGTTGCTAAATATACGATTGTTGCTAGTAAATATAATGTGATGTTGCGAAAAGAAAAAAGAAAAATATTAAATATCATCTTCTCTCCTTAAAACCAGATATAGAATATTTTGAACTCAAGAACTGATATGATTGACTTAGTGTATAAACATTGGTGAATCTTATTAATTAATTAAAATGTCAACCATAAAATATTTGATACATTTTTCTAAAAAAAAAATTCAATTTTCTAAGGATTTTATATGGTTTCTATAAAATGTTGACTATTTTAGAGTATAGAGTATATGATTCCATGGTTCTAAGGAAAATCGTTTGTCATGCTTCCGAATACCGTATACATATGTACATAGAAGAGAAAAACATTTCTCAAGATTCCAAATATCATATGCATATCTACATAGAAGAGCCAAGAGTGATAGTAATATAATTCAACATTACTTAAAAAATTAAAGACAAATTTATGATTTGAAGATAAAAATACATGGAAATCACTAATCTCAAAACAAATATACAAATCCTATTATATATTTTACTCACTTGGATGGGGTGATGGTAGAGAGTTTCACCAAACAATATGGTAAATGGTTTGTGTCGAGTAAGGTATGACACCCCCCTTCCCAATCTTTCAAATAGTGTCTTTAATGGAACTTGAATCTAATTTGTACAGTGTGGGTACACAAGAAATTATGACAAGGAGGTGGGAATTAAATGGTAGAAGTATAGAGATGAAAGGTGAATATCATATTTTGGTAAGGGGATTTCTAGGCAATCCCAAGATGATGGAAACGCTAAAAGGAAATAGTTTATTTATTCAAATGATTTGGGTTGAGTTGTTGGATGGTTGGAATTTTCTATGAGGTGTAGGAATGATTGTTCATGAGAGTTTGGTCTAGTTTGTAGGAGGGAATCTGACATGGTCTCCATGTAATACTTATGGCTCCTCTGTGGCTCTCGTTTGTTGTCATTGTGTTGTGCTAGTGATTTAGGTTTGGAGGGTCTTTGTTTCTTAGTATGGAGGAGTGGTTTGAAGACTATTTTAATTTGAGGAGTCTGTGGTATTTCTCTAGTCAGTTTACAGCATTTGTAATTCCCATAGATATGTGGGTGTTTTTTCACGTTTCAACCCCTATCTTTGGTTGTATTTTCTCTTGATTCTCAATATGGAAAGAGGATTTGGAAAGGTGGGGAAGACGAGTAGAACTAAATTTAGGAGGACTGACAGTAAGGCATTGTCTTCATAGGGATTGGTTTCCTCAACTAGAGTAGTGAGGGATGCATAGGAAGCTAGGCATACCTTCCAGGAAAATTGTTTAGAGGAAACTAAGAAAAAAATTGAGGAGCTGGAGGTGACAATAAGAGATAAGAAATTTGTGACCATTGATGCTAAAATCCTTGAGGAATTCCAAGATGGGTGGAGGACCCAATTCACTCATGTACTCAGGACACAAAATATTTCAATATAGCAGAAATGTTTTGTATAGTAAAAATCTTAGTTGGTCAAGCTCTCAGAAAAATAAAGAGGAGCAACAGGATATTATTCATACCATCATAATCTTCGAGGGAAATTTGATGCAATGTGTCGCACAATGTTTGACATAAAGATTATTGTTTCTAAGGTTGTAGAAGAGAGAGGCAAAGGAAAACTAATGCAGGAGCATCGGTCCACCTCAACACGCACCAGCTATTCAACACATTAGTGCGCATTCAAAGAGGGGAGAGGTGCCATCCCTCTCATTTTTCCCTCAAAATTTAAATTTTAAATGTAATCAATGCAAGTGGATGTTGTAAGGCTTGCGCAGAGCCAATTCATGCCTTCGTATAGGCTGTAGATAAGGTTTCCTTAAGTGAATGATGGTAGGAGGGATATAGATCCGATTCAGACTAGATTTTCAACTCATTGTAATATGCCTCCATAGATAGGTGTTTTGATGGTGATTAGACACCACTAGAGTAGTTGGAGGAAAAGACTCGATGATTCTCCTCTTGTATAAATCTTTGTAGCATATGACCAGTGGAGGAAGTTGTTAGGCGGTTAAAAGTAACTGGGAGTTGTTGATAGGAGAGGAGAGAAGAGCCGAGACTCAGTTGCATTATGAGATCATACATTCTAATTGACATTTTGATATTAATACAAAAGAACAGATTTCATTGTTTACAAATTCTTGTGTGGTGGGTGTTTTTTTATGAATTTCATTTGTGTTTATATGAATTTATGTTGTAGGTGTGTGTTAGTTTCCATATGCAGGATAAGGATAGAATTCACTATCTGTTTAGGAGTTTGTTGAATTTTTCTGGGTTCTTTAGGCTGTGCAAGGAGTGCACAACAAGGTATTGGAAACTTTGTAGCCAGTGCAAGGAGTTCACATATGAACTCTTACGGGTTAAAGAAGAATGTTCCACAGGGGGGACACCATAGAAATTACAACTCAAGGTTATTGACTACCTTGGAGGAAAGTCTGCGTAGGAGTAATTGTATCACATAGTTATTGAACACTCTGTAGAACTCTGCCAGGAAGGCATTGAGAAGGTGCAAGGAGTGCATAGAATCAACATGTCATGAAGTGTTGGAAATTTGAGAAAAAAACATAGTTACTGAACACTCTTAGGGAAGGAATATCTACATGTGTGCATTGATCATATGTAGGAGTTGCTTCGGTGAACCCGACGGATTTAAGGAAGTAGGAGGAAGACCTATGCAAGGAGGGAACCAACTCAACATTTAGACAAGTGTTGTAAGAAAACCGTCGGAAGGCTCAGTGGAGTGTAAGGAGTGCATAGAGATGAACCTACTTCAGGTTTCAAAATTTCAATATGATGAGTGTCAATTTCCAAGAGGGCACAAGAAAATATTCGAAGTAGTTAAGGGATGATATCCTTAAAGATTTGACCTAGCAAAGGCTCAGGAGGATTAATGTCGTCGTGCACAAAATCTTTGCAAAGCGTGAAAAAGGCGGAGAACATTCTAAGTCTCATGCTGTGGGAGAAGTGCTAAGTGTGTACAGGAGTAAGGACTCTCTGAAGTCCCTAAGTCTTGAAGCCAAGCATAGTCATCCATTTTCCAGAGGAACGGGTGGCAAGAGATCTGGAAGCCCAGAGAAATCATTCTCTAGGATTTTTTAGTTGAGAGGAGTGCAAGGTCATTGAATCTCTGAAGCCAAGAGTAGATCCTCAGTGTTGATCATCGAGAGGGACGTGGCAGCATATCCGAGAGTTCGCGATAAATAACTTCGGAATATTTTTGTGGCACAAAGTGAAATCTTCGCGAAGACGTGAAGAGCAGAGTGGATCTAGATTGTTGCATCTAGAAGGAAATGTGGAGGAGATACACGTATTTCAGAGGAAAGGTACTCTGGAAGAAAGAGGAGAGCAGTGCAGAAGGAGATCCTGAAGGTCGGAGTCGGAAGCATATCACAGTCGTTGTTTGTGGGAGAGACGTGGATCGTAGATTGGGTCCTGGGTAAATTCAAAGATCTCGAAAAAGGGAGCAAGATACTCGCAAAAGCTCTGAAGCATGGAGTTGCAAAGAGGACTGGCCCAAGATCATAGCCCAGAGTTAGGTGAAGAAGAAGGGGCCTAGCATAGGGAGTTATAACCCATTACTAAAATTTTCATAAGATAACAGGGGATTAGTAGGAGCTCGTGGGTCTCATAGGACCTGTGCCTAGGAGAAAAAGGGGCCTATGTAAAATGATTTGTGGGGCTAGCAGGGTCTCGAAGAGTCGATTCGGCTCATACATTTGAATATCCTTGATCGGTAGGTCCTGCAACCCCCGAGAGGGGAGGGGGGCTGCATCAGAGTGGTATCAGAGCCACATAATTGATTTCTATAGAAAAAGGAGACAAAGAGGTAGTCTGACTACATCAAGTAGTGTCAGAGCTTGATTTCTCCTGTAGATAGCAGGTGAAGGGAGACAGAGTGTGATGCTCTGTAAATACTATTGTAAGGTGTGCAATAGATGGTAGAAAACTAGGTGGGTTGGAGGTTAAGAAAGAAAGAAGGATATTGAAGGCCATAAGTGTGGTTGAAGAGAAGACCGCCAGTAGAAACGAAAAGTAGAAATTGACAAGGAGCTCATTGAAATCCGAGAAAAAATGGAGAAGCTAGCATTGAAGATGCAGCATGAGGAAAAGGTATGTTAGAGGTACGGATGGATGCTAAAAATAAAATCTAGGTGGATTGTTCATAATTTGTTGTCCATAAGGAAATAACGGGTTTTAAAAAGATGGTTGAGGCATGCTAAAAATATTCTTGATCAGGGAAAGATCTCGTAGATTTCCTGGTGAGAAATGAGAAGAGATCAGTTGATATCATAAACTTCTAGGGGGGCATAGGAGAAACCCCAATTTTCCAAGTGGGAAAAGAGATGAGCTCATCTGAGAGTTCATATTAGCAAGGGGTGTTGACAGATAGAAAGGAGGTAGAAGAAAGGTCTCATACATATGAAGATTCATGTGAAGTTGAAGACCATGTGAATGAAGATGATGAGAAGTTAAATACTTCCATCACAAAGGAGAAGGATCAGAGGAGTGTTTTGATCATTGGGGGAATTCAAATATTCCTTCAAAGTAGCCTAGAAGAGGCCAGTGCACAAGTTGTAGGTACAACTGAAGAAGAAGGAAAACCAGTTGAGACTGTCATTAAGGAGGAGAAGGAGAAGATACTGAAGTCCGCCCTAGCAGAAAAAGAGGAGCACACCGTTGAGTTGGTCACTTAGTGGGAGGTCGAGTTGAAGTTTTTGGCAGATTGGTTGGGAAATACAGAACCAGAAGATGGTTTCTAGGAGATATCCATGCCAGAGGAAACATGCTAGCATGAGGAGCAGTGGGAAAATGTTGGGGATGTACTAGTAGAGGAACTGGAAGAAGATAAACTGTCAGAGGATATAGCTGAGCGACAACTCACTGATGGGCCTGATGAATTGGAGTCTACAACAGAGTAGCAAGTTGGGGACATAGAGGAAGAAAAAATCATGGGGGGTCAGGACGATCTTCCCTTTGATGTGTATCAGGAAGAGGAGTTGCAGTCGAGCAGACTGCATAAGCAAAGATAGCCAATAGAGCAGCTGGAAGAGGTGGTACAAGAGATAAGGGAGCATATGTTGAAGTCAACAAAATAGGTTTTCAGTAAAGAGAAGATGAACAGAGGAGGACCTACAAGATAAGAAGGGAGGAAACAACAACAAGAGGACAACTCCAAGGGAAAGTTTGGGATCCGGGGGGATTTCAATAGCAGAGTAGAGGATCTCATGAGAAAGAGCTCATGATTTTTCCTAGCAGTGGAGTATGATGCAGGAGAATCACTCCACCTTAGCATGCGGAAACTATTCAGCACATTGGTGCACATTCAAGGAGGGGAGAGGCCCCATCCCTCTCATTTTTCCCTCGAAATTTAAATTTTAAATGTAATCAATGCAAGTGGATGTTGTTAGGCTTGAGTAGAGCCAAGTCATGCCTTTGTATAGGATGTAGATAAGGTCTCCTTAAGTGTCTTATGGTAGGAGGGATATAGATCTGATTCGGACTAGATTTTCCAGTCATTGTAATTTGCCTCCATAGATAGGAGTTTTGATGGTGATTAGACACCACTAGAGTAGTTGGAGGAAAAGACTCGATGAGTCTCCTCTTGTATAAATCTTTGTAATATATTCCTAGTGGAGGACCTTGTTAGGCCGTTGAAAGTAGCTGGGAGTTGTTGATAGGAGAGGAGAGAAGAGCTGAGACTGGGTTGCTCTCTAAGCTCATACATTGTAATTGACATTGTGATATTAATACAAAAGAACATATTTCACTGTTTAAAAATTCCTGCGTGGTGGGTGTTTTTCTATGAATGTCATTTATGTTTATGTGAATTTATGTTGTAGGTGTGTGCTAGTTTCCATCTGTAGAATAAGGATATAATTCACTATCTGTTTGGGAGTTTGTTGAATTTTTATGGGTTCTTTAGGCTGTGGAAAGAGTGCACAAGAGGGTGTTGGAAAATCTGTAGCTAGTGCAAGGAGTGCGCATATGAACTCTTACGGTTCAGAGAATAACATGCCAGGGGGGGCACACCAGAGAAATTACAACTCAAGGTTGTTGACTACGTTGGAGGAAAGTCTGTGCAGGAGTAAGCGTAGCACAAAGTTGTGTAACACTCTATAGAAATCTATAAGGAGGGCATTGAGTTGGTTCAAGGAGTCCACCGAACCAACACATTCTAAAGTATTGGAGAATTTGAGGAAAACCTAGAGTTACTGAACACTCTAAGAGAAGGAAGCTCTTTAATTGTGCATTGAGAAGATGTAGGAGTTTCTTCATTGAACTCAAAGGATTTCAGGAAGTAGGAGGAATACCTATGCAAGGAGTGCACCAGGTCAACATTTAGACAAGTGTTGTAAGAAAACCATCGGAAGGCTCAGCGAGTGCAAGGAGTGCACAAAGATGAACCTACTTCAGGTTCGAAAAGTTCAAGAGGACGAGTGTCAAGTGCCAGGAGGGCACAAGAAAACATTCGAAGTATTTAACGGGTGAGATCCTTAAATATTCGAGCCAACAAAGGCTCAAAAGGATTAGTGTCATTGTGCACAGAGTCTCTGAACAGAGTGTAGAAGGAAGAGAACATTCCAAGTCTCAGACCATGGGAGAAGTGTTAACTATGTACAGGAGTAAGGACTCGTCGAAGTTCCAAATTCCTGAAGCCAAGTGGGGTCGTCCATTGTCCAGAAGAACAGGTGGCAAGAGATCTGGAAGTCCAAAGAAATCATTCTTCGGGAGTTTTCAGTTGAGCGTAGTGCAAGGTCGTCAAAGCTCCGAAGCCCGGAGTAGATATTGAACATTGATCGTCGGGAGGGACGTGGAAGAAGATCCGAGAGTTCGCGAGAAAGAACTTTGAAAGATTTGTGTGGCACAAAGTGAAATATTTGTGAATTCGTGAAGACCAGAGTGAATATGGACCATTGGATCCGAAAGGACACATGGAGAAGATCCACGTATTTCAAAGGAAAGGTACTATGGAAGAAAGAGGAGAGAAATCCCGAAGGTCGGATTCCGAATAAAATCACATTGGTTGGTTTTGGGAGAGACATGGACTGTAGATTGGGTCCCAGGTAAATTCGTCGATTCAGAAATCGAGAAAAAGGGAGCAAGCTACTTGCAAAATCTCTGAAGCATAGAGTTATGAAGAGGACTGGCCCGAGGTCATATCCTGGGGTCAGGTGAAGAAGAAGGGGCCTAGCGCCCACCACTAAAATTTTTAGAAGAGAACAGGGGCTTAGCAAGAGCCCCCAGGCCTCACAGGAATTGCACCTAGGAGAAAAAAGGGCCTGTGTAAAATGATTTGTGGGGCTAGCAGGGTCCCGAAGAGTCGATTGGTCTCATACATTTAAAGATCCTTGACCGGGAGGTCGTGCAACCCCATGAGGGGAGGGGGGTTGTGTCAAAAACAAGGAGAGGGCTCCTTAAGTTCAGAAAAAACTCAACCCAACCCAATTGTGTTGGACAATGACTCCCACTCACCAAATGCAGCCCACGAAAAAGAGAAAAACACCTCATCTTAGAAATGGACGTGGAGGAGAAAACCCAATATCTAATAATTGTTTGACATCTAATTAGATCATGATTCTTTGTAGTCCATGTTGTTACTAATTGCTATTACTAATAGCTATAGATTTTTAGATTTTTATATTAGTTATTTTACTTTGTAATAACTTTATAATTAAAAATTCATTCATGTTTGTTTATAAATTTTTATATTACTTATTTTTCTTTGTGGTAACTCTATATTTATGTCGATAGGCATCCCTCTATTGGAATTGATGGGTTAATCAACCTTTTAATCATAAATTTTAATATTATGGTCAGGAATGGAAGATGCGAGCATATTCTTTGTCTCCGTCTCTAATCAATGGATGAGATTTTGTTAAATTAACTTCCTTTGATTTATAAATATGTACGTTTATGTGTTTAATTTTTTACATTCACTTAATATGATTAAAAATTTACATAATAGCCACCGGATTGACACGTTTTGTCATTAACAATTGATTTTGATTATGGCATTCTTGGAATATCGGGTTCCATTAAAGTATAATGATAAGTGTCCAGGGTGCGCAATGCTAGTGCATTGTAGAAAGATGACGGTTCACTTCCTCTACCCACGACTCGGCGCACCTTACATTCTCTTTCATTCTATGGTGTAATTCGATATAATATATTCAAATATGATAATACAATAAACATGGTAAACAGGCTGATGACAAATGGCTTTCTGAATAATATAATACGTTTTTTTATTCAAATATGATAATATAATGCATCGAACTGAAACATTGTGAACAACCGGTGACAAATTCCTTCCTGGTGCGCTCCTCAGCATGCACTTTCATCACCATTTTGTAAATTTAAGTTTATAGTTCTCCATAAATGAAAATATTATTTAGATCCAAGATGTATAAATTTACTGGCTTTGCTCATGCTTGGAATTGATATATCATGTTAAAACAACGAGAAGAAAGATTGATCGTAAGAACATTAATGGAGGGTTTAATATTCATATTGGACCAGAAGAATGGAATCACAAGAAGCACCAATTTGGATTTGGCTTCTTCTCAAGGAGCTCCTCCTCAACTATTTGATCCCAATGAACAACCATCGGACTCGGCTTCTTCTCAAGGAGCTCGTCCTCATCTATTTGATCCCAATGAACAACCATTGGTATGGAGAATGATACTAAAGCCAGGAAAAACCAAGCTTAAATTTGTAGAATGATCTTTTTTTGTGTTTTGATATGGGTTTATTGCATAAGGTCTTGATCTTAAAATTTTGTGGCCATGTAAACTGGTATTTTTTTAGATGACATTGAAATTCCACATCATTTTCTTAGGCTCGGTGCCATCGACAACTAGATAACTACTTAAAATTTAACCCTTTCTCTATTCACTTGTGAACAGTTTTATCAATTAAAAAAATTTCCCAATATATTGGCAAAAAAATTTGCATCATGTGTCTGCCTCCTGACTTGACGTTCTGTTATTTCAAATGCCCAGATTCAATACTTTTGTATGTAACCGCAAAACCCCAATTAAATTTATTAGAGTTACAGTTATTAGGGTTAGGGTATTCGTATATATGGTTAGGGTTATTATGGATAGACTATCAATATTTATACAGTGGTATATAGTAATTAAAATCGCATACTTCAAATCCATATTTAGCCATTAACTTTCTTGTTTGAAGTTGAATTCGGTTGTGAAGTTTTTGTATTTAGGGCTGTAGAATTGATTTCCATGACAAGCTGCTCCTTCAAGACATTTTGAGCAATGCTTCATAGAGTGGTCTTCCGTTTTGTGTGATTAGAAAAGCTTATGTCCTTTTGTTAGATTATAAACGATTGAATTATTTCATATTTAAGTTTATTTGGAAGCCGTCGTTAACTTGAAAATTTTTATCATATGTCGTGATAGAGTTGTCTTCGGTTTCTTTATTTTGTTGGATTATAAATGACTGAAGATTAAAGAATTTCATATTTAAGTTTATGCATAGGCTGCCATTAAGCTGAAAAAAATTCATCTGGTGAAGATTTCATGTTCATGTTATGTTTTATGCGTTTTATTTATTAAAAGGGCTCGACGATTTCAATATTAAAAGAGCTCAAGGATTTCAACTTTAAAGGATGATAGCTTTTTTTTTAAAATGCTTTCAACCTTTTAGTTTATTATATTAATTATATTTTTAATTATATATATATATATATATATATATATATATATATATATATATATATATATAATGTTATAAATATAATATCTAAATAAAAACATTTCTAACTTAGTCTCTTCATTCAATTGGGAGTATAAAGTTGTAAGTCATCATTATTTACTATCAATGTTCTTATAACAAGTATAAATTATTAAATTATTTGCTATCAATGTCCTTAGAACAAGTATAAATCCAGTAGATTTACCATCAATGTCCTTAGAACAAGTATAATTCATCATCTAAAAATTTCAAGATGACTTGTTATCAATGTGATGAACATAGACTTATTGTTGCAAGAACATAGCCTCATCATCACAATGTGATGAACATTGCCTCATCATCACAATGTGATGAAAATATCCTATCATCATAATGTGACAAACAATTTCATGTCGTCGCATTGTGATGAACATAGCCCCATCGTTGTAATAAATCTCCTCTTTTCACAATGTGATGAACATATGACGTTTATGTTTATCACATATCTATACGACATTTATGTACATCACATAACCACATTTTACTTAAATCTCTTATTGTTGCAATGTGATGAACATAGCCCCATTGTCGTAATATCCTCGTCATCATCAATATGTGGCAAACAATATATTGTCATCACAATACGAACAAAAATATTCAATCATCATAACGTGATGCAAACATCATGTCCTCACAATGTGTTAAACATATCCCGATCGTCTCAATGTGATATGCATAACCATATTGTCACAATGTGACGAACATAGCCTTATATGATGAAGATACAATGTGACGAACATAACCATATTGTCACAATGTGACAAACATAACCATATTGTCACCATATGATGAACATTTCTTCATCGTCACAATGTGATGAAAATATAAGATCGTCATAATGTGACAAACATTGTCCTATCATCACATTGTGATGAACATAGCCCCATCGTTGTAATAAATGTCCTCTTTTCACAATGTGATGAACATATGACATTTATGTTTATCACATGTCTATACGACATACGATGAACATACGACATTTATGTTCATCACATAACCACTTTTTACTTAAATCTCTTATCGTCACAATGTGATGAACATATCCCCATTGTCGAAATATCCCCATTGTCATCAATATGTGGAAAACAATATGTTGTCATCACAATGTGACACAAATATACAATCGTCATAATGTGATGCAAACATCATGTCCTCGCAATGTGTCAAATATAGCCCGGTCATCTCAATGTGATATTGAATTATATTGTCACAATGTGATGAACATAACCTTATATGCTGAAGATACAATGTGACGAACATAACCATATTGTCGCAATGTGACAAACATAACCATATTGTCACAATGTGACACAAATATCTTGTTGTCATAATGTGACAAAGAATGTCATGTTATTGCAATGTGATGAATATAGCCCTTTCATCCCAATGTGATGAATATACAACATTTATGTTCATCACATAACCATATGACATATGATGATCATATGACATTTATGTTCATCACATATCCAATTTTTACTTAAATGTCTTGTAATCGTAATGTGATGAACATAGCCCAATCATCACAATATCCCCATCATCGTCAATATTTGACAAACAATATCTCGTCGTCACGATTTTATGAACATAGCCCCATCGTAGAAATGTGAAACAAATATTTGCATGACAAAATGTGACACAAATATCCCATCATCGCAATGTGACGAACTTAGCCCCTCCATCCTAATGTGACGAAAATATGAAAACAATGTCAGACAAGTATCCTATCTTCATTGCAATGTGGCACAAATATCATGTCGACATAATGCAATAAACAATGTCCTTTTGTCACAATGAGACGAACATAGCCCTGTCGTCTCAATGTGATGGCAATACAACGTTTATGTTCATCACATAGCCATATGACATATGATGAACATACAAAATTTATCTTCATCACATATCCCCTTTTTACATAAATTTCATGTCATCGCAACGTGATGAACATGCTTCATCGTCACAATATCCCCATCATCGTCAATAGGTGACAAACAATATCTTGTCGTCGCAATTTTATGAACATAGCCCCATCATAGAAATGTGAAACAAATATTTGTGTCACATAATGTGACACAAATATCTTGTCATCGCAATGTGACAAACTTAGCCCCTTTGTCCCAATGTGACGAAAATAACCATATTATCGCAATGTGACAAACATAGCTTCATCGTCACAATGTCATGAACCTATATTCGTCATCGCAATGTGACCAACATAGCCTCATCGTCACAATGTCATGAGCACATCCTCGTCATCGCAATGTGACCAACATAGCCTCGTCATCACAATTGCATGAGCACATCCTCGTAATCACAATGTGACACAAATATCCAATCATAATGTGACAAACAATTCCAAATTTAGCTATGTGAATGTCATCCATAGTCTTGATCAACCATAGTCACCTATGGACAACAATTTTCAAATAGGGTTAACCACTTTCAACCATGGTAAACCACATTCAATCATGATCTACCATAGTTGTCCTTTCAATGTGATTAACATTACATTGTGATCACAATACGACGAATATAAAGTATTTAATATTTTATTATTAGTAATCAATTAATAACTAATAATTAACTTATTATTAATGCATCTAATACTTAAAAACATTAATATATTTAATACTACTTCAACACATTATTGATTTTTTTATTTTATATATTCATTTATATATGATTAATATAGTATTTAAATAATACACTAATAAGGTGTTTAATATATTTATCCTATAATGTATTACAAATATATATATTTTTTATTCATCAATTGCTAATACTTTATTATTTTAATGTATTATTGTGATTTTTTTAAACTTTAAAACTTTATTATTAATATAGATATGTATGTATTAATAATATTTTATTATTATATTTTTTTACACTTTATTGATAATACTTTAATATTTTATTATGTTTTCTAGATGTATGTATTAATAATACTTTAATATTTTAATAATTTATACTTTATAATTGTATTAATTAATTAACAAAAAAATTAATGATAAGTACTTTTATTAATTAATTAATATAATAATACATTACATATTAATGTTTTAATATCTTAATTTATAAATTATATTAATGATAATAATTATTTATATATTTAATAATTTACACATAGATTAATGTTTTAATACTTTAATTTAAAATTTGTATTAATGTTTTAATTTCTTAATATATTTAATACTTAACACATTTTAGTATTTTATACATTCATTTATATATCATTAATGTATCATTTAAATAACATATTAATATATTATAAATATATAATTATGTTTATCTTGTTAGAATGTGTTTAATATTAACTAAATTATTAATTATTATATTTTAAATAATAATTAAGTAATTACTAAATAATACTTGAATCATTACATTTAAAATATATAAATGTGTTCATGGTTGTGCCCATGCATACTGATCATCAACTAGCAACAACCATTTTTATGTAAAAAGTGGTTGATATATGTTTATCGGCACCATTTTCCACCTTTTACAATTAATAACAATTTATATCAACCACTTTTTACATAAAAGTGATTATTGCTTAAAAAGTGGTTATTGCTAGCTTAAAAATCAATCATGTTTATTATTATATTTGTTTTTTTACCTTGTGATAACTTTATATTTAAAAAATAAGTCATGTTTTGTCGTGAAAACTTTGGTTAGTGTCACTGGGTAGGGAATTTGGTTTCCGAGTCTCCGTCATGGCAAATCCCCACCGGATTTTCATGTAAAACTATTTTCTGTATATAATATAAAATTGATGTAACATGTTTTTAGATTAAAAAAGAGATATTATATGTTTGGCTCAACCATCGTTTTGTCTT
>ML777842.1:306423-318028 GCA_009831015.1 Picea engelmannii
ATAGTTGTAGAAGAAAAAGACAAGGAAGTTACAAAGGAAGAAAAAAATAGGAAAGCAGAGGCTGAGATGAAGGAAGAAGAAGAAAAGAGAAGGCCTAGATCATAAGGGTGAATAAGAAGAGGCCATGGATACTAGAGAAATAAATGTGGATGAGAAGTAGGATGAATACAAAAAAGAAATAAAGAGGAAAGGTGGTCAATATGGCCAAAAAACGAATGTGAAAATGGTTAGAACTAAACACCTGGAATGTAAACATAAGGAGTAGCAGATAATTTCCCATCAAGGATAAACCAACTCAAAATAATAGGTACATATTCCCACTTTCTCCACTATTCTCCCTCCCTTTCTCTCAAAATAATCTAACTTTCTCTCCATGGTTGTGCCTGGTTGTGCCTAGTGGGGTCCCTAACACACCTGATGCTGGTTTCGCACAAATATATAGTCCTCTATCCTCTATAGGAAAAAAAATTTGATTCATCAATCATAGAATAAAAAAAAATACAAGAAGAAACATCTTTTGTAGGAAAACAAAAACAAAAATAAACAAGGAAACCAATTTCTCAACCTATCCTTGAAGAACTATAAAAATTTGAAGACAAACAAGCCCAGATTCTTAGTGAAATATTAGAAGGGGAATATGATTTTGTTGAATAAACCTTAGTTAAAATGTGAGAAGTAGAGAGACAAGAATACGAGAGAAGATAAAAAAAATAACACGAGAGAGAATTGGAAAGAGGAAGAAATCAAGAAAGAGAAAGAAAAGAAAAAGCGGATAATGATGGAAGCGAATCACATATAGGAGAAGTAAGAACAAGTTTAAATGATCAAGACATCTTAATTTTGTACATAAACATCTCAAACCATAAACTCAAAACAATTCACCTATCTTGTCCCTACTTACTATACATATTTCTTATTTTATGCTTATCCACTTTATATCATTTCATCTATCATTTACACTTCCTAAGAAGGATTATAGTTTTTATCAAAAACCTAGAAACAAAAGGAAGTAATAAGGTGAAGCTATGTTTTAATTCTAAAAAGAGGAGTAAGAGGGTTAATCTATTTTGATCTATGTGGATATCGGTGGCCACCCACCTTTTCCAATTGGCTCAAAACAGTTTTCTGGCAATTTTGGTAATTTACTATTTTTAGTAGTTTTTAACTTCCGGGGCCATTTTGAGGGCCTAAATGAAGGTTTTTAGGGATATATATTCTCAATGATATCCAAAGTCATGATTGAGCTCCGAATATTATTCTCCTTGATGATACCTTTCCAACGGGCTATCATGCGCCTAAAATGGAGGTTGTATGCAAAAGTTACGACCCCGAGAAGTTCATGTACTAACTTACCCAAGAGGGGCCCACATGACTTTTGGCGCTTCACCTCCTAGGGTTAGGTTTTTGGATGTCTAGGGTTTTTGGCATTCCTGTTTATTGTAAAAAGACATTTAGAGCCTCATTGTAATCTTCTTCTTGCGAATGAGCGCGACCGTCACATCTCTTCTCATAGATAAACCACCACCATTCTAGCGAGTCTTTCACTCTGTATTTTTATAGTCTCTGTACATTTATTTGAACAATAGAAATTGTGTATTACTGTGTATCCATGTTTATGGTTTCAACTCTGATACATTTATGTTACATTATTGAATATCTGTGATATCTCTGTGCATTTATTTATTATATCTCTGCTCTCATTTCGCGCCAAAAATAATCCAGATCATATGTTCTTGAAAAGAATTACAAAAAATGGAAATTTCATACCTTTTGAAAATTTTTATGGTTCTGAACCTAAAATTTTTCAAGAGAAGAGATTTATGAAAGACTTCCTTAAAGCATTCAATGAAATTTGTTCTTAAAAGCTCTATGGAATGACTACAAGAAAGCAACAAATATTTTGTAAATTTGAATGCATAAGGTAAAGAACATGTTTGAAAATTCAAAAATTGGAGGGAAGATATCTTTTTGAATCTAAATATGAGGTATAAGACAGTTCTAGAAATCATTTCAAGTATAGAGTTCATAAAATATTGCAAAAAATACAAGTTTCTGAAATGAGTGCAAGTATAGCAATGATTTAAAGTGAAAATAATAACAATAGAAGGATATATAATAACACTCTCGAGTATGATTTCAATTATTAGGAAAAATGAGAGGAGAAATAAGTTGGAAGTCCTTGGTGAAATGACATGTTTATATCATTTTGTGTCATCAATACATTCCATTTATCAACAAACATAAGTCTTAAGCTCATTGAAACCCTTGCAGTTTAATATAGTATTAGAGAAGGAGTGATAGTTTTCCTCTAATGAAGATAATTCCATTTATTCTACCCGTTTCTGCCCTCATGCATAAGATAAGGGTCACACAAGCAATATCCCCATGAATCGTGACTTACATTAGTTCAAAAAGATCCCCAAAATCATGAAATTTTCGCCTAGATTGTGTCATGACTCCAACACATTCAAAGCTATAGGTATGAGTGTGATTTCGAATTGATTTCAATTTTCAAATATTAAGAGTTATTTTCAGGAACCCCATAATGTTCAAAAACACAAAATTCACCAACAAAATAAGCTATAGCTTGTTGTGTTAACGAGGGCATCGAGTTTTTGTAGGGTATGGGAAAAAATTACAGATTTTTACAACACAACTAGGGTATCGAAGTTCAGGGAGAACATGATTATATCAATGGGTTTTTCTCCAAAGAATCACACTATATGTATGCCAAACTTTTATCACTTCCAAATTTAGCTAGAGATTCAACATTGAAATTGGAATTTGCATGAATTAATGAAAGAAAGAATCTTTGTTTTTATGTTAACAAAATTACAATGTTAACATAAAAATAAAAAATTCGTTCTTTTACAACAACTGCAATAGGATAACAAAGAATTCATGAGAAAAAACATATCACATAGTGGACAATTGAGAAAATTTTGAATCAAATTGAAGCACATATAGTGAAAAAGGAATAAATAGATTTTTTTGAGACTAGAACAAAATATTTAGTCACAGGTAACATAATAGAACCCTTATATTTTGATGCATCTCAATTCCATGAAGACACTTTAAAAATATTGCAGGAGGTGAATTGGATTCAATTTTTACTCAAATTTGATTGGTATGATGAAAAGTTACAAAGGAATTTTCGAATACATTTGATGGTGAGAGGGACACTGTTGGTAACCTGACCTTACACTTATCAGAGCATGTTTTATCACATGTGACAACATTACCACAAGAAGGGGAAAGATACTTCAAGATAAAACAACATAAAGAGAAATCTTGGATGTCAGTTTTATGCAGGTCAAGGGTAGCAACAATGAATTAGAAATCACGAATTCCAAGGAGTTGGTTGTTCCATCCTTGGGATGAGGTAGCTTATGTGATTAAAAAATTCATCACTTGTGAAGGAAGATATATCATAATCTTCGTATATCATACTAGGCTATTTCAATATTTGAAGCAAGAAAAGGAAATGAATAAGCCTTATTATTTTTTGAGTAGCCTCTCTAAAATAGCTAAGGGGATGCATAAATAGGAAAAAAATGAAGAAATGATCTTATACCATCATGGTCTAATTAAAATTATCATAAGCCATGAATTGAAAAACAAAACATCACATGGCAACAATTCTTGGTTGATAACACGTTTGTGGAAAAAGAGGAGGACAAAGAAGAGGAATTTGTTCTAGATGATGATGAAGAGGATGATAAAGTACAAATAATCATGGATCATGAGGCAAAAAAACTAGAAAACCCCATGGGAACAAGAAGAATGACAAGAAGCATGGTCAAGGAACAAAAGGAATTTCAAGATATGGATAAGGAATTTAGAACCTACAAAATGAAATTCAGAAACTTTCATATAGAAAAAGAGGTGGATCCAACTCAACAACATGATTATGCTAAGATGGAATTTTAAGAGGAAAAATAAAAAGAAAAGGAGGAAGTACAAGCATTTGAGAATGTAAATATTGAAGGATAAGAGGCTTCTACATACTCTATATACAACAATTTTCAAAAAGGAATAAGGACAATTTTTGAAGAAATGGGGAAGGAGGATCAGATTGAGAAATTATTAGAAAAACACAAAGGGAATAAGATAGTTGTTGAGTCACCATCAGAAATTGAGAAGAAACATTAAAATATAAATAAGATGAAAATAAAGATCAAAGAAATAGAATTTTTGGAGAGGTACTTGAAAATAGAAAATGAGATGCTCAGAACTCAAAGCCACAAAGTTCATGTAGAAAATGAAAAACTCAAGAAAGAAAATGAGAAGATGAAGATGGAAACCATTATGCTTACAAACCAATAATATAAATAGTATCTTAAAGAAAAGAAAAGAAAGAAAAAGCACAGGAAAATAAATATACAGTCAATAACACATAAATATAAAATCAAGGAAACAACTAGACCTCGCATTGATATATTGTTGGAAGCTGTGCAGGAAGCAACATATGTTGGGTACTTTTGATAGATACTTTTTATCCTTATTTTTCCAAAATTTTCCATATTTAAACCATTCCCATTCTTCATTCCATAACCATTTTTAAATAAGGTTATTTTGTCATTTCTTTTATTTTTTGAAATTTAGACAAAAATTAGGCATTAAAGATAATTTTTTAACATAAATTACAGGAAGTTGTAACTCTTGGTAATAGTTTTATGGTTTATATACTTGCATGATATCTAGGAGAATTATGATACACGTGGAATCATCCTTGATTTCCATGGATGGACAAATACCTATTCACTAGAAAGAGGCTCCACAAGTGTGAAGTCAACGATGGTCAAACTCAACCACTTATGCAAGAAAATCCCCTATTTTTGGCAAAAATCAGGGAAAATTTGGGATTTCTTGGTATTTCCTCTAATTTTGTGGATCATGAGGATGGATTTGACCCTCCTAGAGTAAATATGGATCTTAGGAGTAATTATAGTATTTTTTGTTACAAACATTTTGTATAGATACCCCAAGACATGGATGGAAAGACATCTCTATTTTTCATTTACAAATTTTAAACTTGGACCTTCTAGATTAGACTTGTGGAAATGTTTTGAATGAGTTCATTTATTAGTTCTACAAACCTTGGACATTTCCTCTTTTAAGCTCAACACATATTGCATTAACCAATGTTCTAGATATTAATAGTTTATTGATTAATTACTTGTAATGGTTATTTTGGAAATATTTTATGAGGTTGAAAATGTCTAAGTTTTCCTAGACATTGATGAATGGTTGATATTGATAGATCTTCTAATGAGTTATGGATTATTATTTTTATGTCTATGGAGTGTTATTACTATATAATGATTATGTAAATGTTTCATCAACACTAAATGTCTTCTCATAAACAATTATAAATTAAAAGGACTTGAATAGGATACATAATCCCTTGCATTATGTGGCCTATATAGTATCATAATGTTAGTAAAGGACCTATATGAAAAGTGGTAATTTTTCATCAGGGACTAGGAAATGTAGACTTGACCTACTATTGTAGCTCGTCCAAGAAAGACAATGGGCCCATGAAAAGAGGAATATGTAACTACAATCCATAGTAGCCCATAATGTTGGTTGATTGAGGAAGAATATGGGCCCACAAACCCTCTACAACATGCCATTGAATACACCAATGAATAAGGATAATGTGCCCCAAAATATGTTTCCTCAACAACTTTCCAAAATGATAGATCCATGGGGTGAGGAAGCTAGTGATTATGGGAATAATATTATTTGTAACAATCCTGAGAACTCCCTATAAGACTTGAGGGATTCAATAAATTCCCATTATAAATAATCTTATCTATAACTTAATTCATGGGGTATTCACTCAATGAACCTGTGACATAGCACCTTCATTCATGGGATATTAAATAATACCCCTAATTTCACTAGATATTGGTAAATATCTCCCAAAATACTTTAGTTGAACCCCCCTTCCAATACATATTTCCAATGAAATAAACCCCTACTTTCACAGGATACCCCTTTTTATACCCCTCAATACCTATAAACCCCTTGAGACCCCACATCCCCCCGCAAATACCTACAATATTGACTTTATTTTTCAAAATTAAAAAAAAAACCTTTATGAATGAAAGTGATAAGATATTGGTCAACAAGGTGACGCCCACATGGCTTAAGTTTGGGTAGATTTTGGATTTCACACAATTATGGTTATAAATACAAAATATATGTATTAGACATTATACATAGAATTTTTTGTTGGTGAAATAAAGTTAATGTTCCTTTGACTTGAGATAAGATATTTTATAGGGGTTCATCAATCCTCTTAAATTTACTGCCCACTTGAAGAGATTGCTAGTCAAGAAACCTTCTTAAGTATTTTTTTCATTTTTATTTTTATTCATTTGTAGTGTGTTTTATAGGCCATCATTTCTTGCTCTCTAGTTGCTAAGGAATTGTTCATATTTTGAATTCAGTATTTAGAATCTTAATTTTGTCTTGTTGAACTCATTCACAAGCATACCATGACCTCATGGTTTGTGGGAGGGGTTGTTAGAAGTTCAACATAGCATAGAATATATTTATATTTGTAACATTTTATTTACTCTTTAGCAATGAGTTTTCATTCCTGTAATATTAATTTCCTTATAAAAAGTCCTTCACTTCCAAGTATTTTGGTTACACATTGTTCTAGAGGTCTCCATGAAATCCATGAGATCCACTTAATTAAGAATAACTCTCTAACATTGTCATCACATCATACAACACTCAATAACCTATCCTTTGTCCATTCATTTCCATATTCTCAAGAAATGTGCAAGAACCTCTCATTGTCACATTATAACTACAACCATAAGTTTGGGTAGATTCTAGATTTCACATAGTTAGGGTTATAAGTACAAAAGATATGTATTAGAAATTATACATAGAAATTGTTTTTTGGTGAAATAAATTTAATGTTCCATTGATTTGAGTTAATACATTTCATAGGGGTTCATCAACCTTCTTAAATTTGAGGCCCACTTGAAGAGATTGTTAATCAAGGCATCTTCTTAAGTATTTTTTTTCATTTTTATTTTTATTCAGTTGTGGTGTGTTTTATGATTCCTTGGGCCATCATCTCTTTCTCTCGAGTGGATAAGGAATTGTTCATATTTTCAATTTAGTAGTCAGAATGTTAATTTTGTCTTGTTGAAATCCTTCACAATCATACCATGACCTCATGGTTTGTGGGATAAGTTGTTAGAAGTTCAACGCATCATAGAATATATTTATATATGTAACATTTTATTTATTCTTCAACAATTAGTGTTCATTCCTATAATGTTCATTTCCTTATAAACAATCCTTCACTTTCAAGTATTTTGGTTACACATTGTTCCTAGAGATATCCATGAGATCCACTTATATTAAGCATATTTCTCTAGAATTATCATCATTGAACACAACACTCAATAACCTATCCTTTTCCCATTAATTTTTTTATAACCCTAAATTGCTCCATACATGCATACCTGGCATCAGACCCTCTTACTTTCCATTTTTGCCAAGCCATCACTGAGTTGCTCTTCTTAAAAACACTATTTTTGAAGATGTACATGCCCTGCACCACTACTTCCCACATACACATGCCTTCTACACCACTACAACCCATGTATGTATGCTAGATACACCATTACAACTTACGTATACTTGCAAAAGTTGCAAAAATTAAAAAGTTGCAAGGAATTCGTTGAGATTACGGGCTATTGGGTAGTTTCCCAACTGATGCACCGCCTATAGCCCATCACCCAACCGAATAACCATGCTTTTTCCTAAAAGGAGGTGTTGCGGTATCATTCCTAAAAAAAGAATAAGAACAATGAAACTCTTCCCATTTCACATCCCCTCCTTGCCCCAAGAATTGCAGCCACCTTGTGAGATTTGCATCAGAATTTCCCATTTTGCCCCTTTTTCTTTCATCATAAGGCTATTCCATTTCCCTGGAGAGAGCTTGAGAGGAGAAATATACATGGAAGCACAGTTGGATATTGGTGAAGAGGATTCTAGACCAGGTTCGTGGAGCAATCGCTGACCTTGTTGTAAGTAAACATTGTGATATCAATAAAACAAATACTTTTCATGTCCCGAAATATGTTGTGTTAAATGTTTGTATTCAATTTATGTTTCATTCTAACATATAACCCATAATTGATATATGAAATGCACATGTGTAGTTTCATGTTTATCTGTTGGTGAATGTAGGCCAGCCTTGGGAGGAGGCTTGCAGTCAGCGGATATATGGAATGCAAGATGATCGACACTGAACGCAGAGTAAAAGGTAAAGTTACCTGATATTTCCACTTTGTCTTTCATGTATGAATTTGGGGTATGTTATGGGTAGTTAGAAAGGTAGGAGAATTTTAGATGGTTAGATTTGCCTACATGTTGAACCCTATTGTAGTCCATACGAGGGTTTTCCCGCTATAGAAAAACTGGCGACCATACTGGGGAGCCTCTAGTATTTTAGGGGATATTTTTTGGGTGTTCAATTGGTTTTATTACCTTTTTGATTTTATGTAAGTTTGTTGATTCTATAAGAGATTTTGGTCACCCATTGGTGCCATACTAGTTCTCCCTGCCTTGTCATTCTGCCTGTTTGTTTTCTTTTTTTAGAATTTATAGAGGTGTACGCGACCTGTAGTGGGTCTGCACGCATACATACGTGCCCTGCTTCATAGACAACCCATGTACATACACAGGATTCTTAATTGTTAGTAGCGTGCCTGTGTAAGTATAGTGTCTTTGTTGTTATAGTCATAGCCTGGGTTTGACATCAGTTTGCTGATCTTTTTAAAGATTTCTTGTGTTTTCTTTGAAAGGGTTTTAGATGAGTTTGTGAGTATTTGATCAACTTGTTTGGTGTCTTATTTGAGTATTTGATCACCCAACCGAATAACCATGATTTTTCCTAAAAGGAGGTGTTGCAGTATCATTCCTAAAAAAAGAATAAGAACAATGAAACTCTTCCCATTTCACATCCCCTCCTTACCCCAAGAATTGCAACCACCTTGTGAGATTTGCATCAGAATTTCCCATTTTGCCCCTTTTTCTTTCATCATAAGGCTATTCCATTTCCCTGGAGAGGGCTTGAGAGGAGAAATATACATGGAAGCACAGTTGGATATTGGTGAAGAGGATTCTAGACCAGGTTCGTGGAGCATTCGTTGACCTTGTTGTAAGTAAACATTGTGATATCAATAAAACAAATACTTTTCATGTCCCGAAATATGTTGTGTTAAATGTTTGTATTCAATTTATGTTTCATTCTAACATATAACCCATAGTTGATATATGAAATGCACATGTGTAGTTTCATGTTTATCTGTTGGTGAATGTAGGCCAGCCTTGGGAGGAGGCTTGCAGTCAGCGGATATATGGAATGCAAGATGATCGACACCGAACGCAGAGTAAAAGGTAAAGTTACCTGATATTTCCACTTTGTCTTTCATGTATGAATTTGGGGTATGTTATGGGTAGTTAGAAAGGTAGGAGAATTTTAGATGGTTGGATTTGCCTACATGTTGAACCCTATTGTAGTCCATACGAGGGTTTTCCTGCTATAGAAAAACTGGCGACCATACTGGGGAGCCTCTAGTATTTTAGGGGATATTTTTTGGGTGTTCAATTGGTTTTATTACCTTTTTGATTTTATGTAAGTTTGTTGAGTCTATAAGAGATTTTGGTCACCCGTTGGTGCCATACTAGTTCTCCCTGCCCTGTCATTCTGCCTGTTTGTTTTCTTTTTTTAGAATTTATAGAGGTGTACGCGACCTGTAGTGGGTCTGCACACATACATACGTGCCCTGCTTCATAGACAACCCATGTACATACACAGGATTCTTAAGTGTTAGTAGCGTGCCTGTGTAAGTATAGTGTCTTTGTTGTTATAGTCATAGCCTGGGTTTGACATCAGTTTGCTGATCTTTTTAAAGATTTCTTCTGTTTTCTTTGAAAGGGTTTTAGATGAGTTTGTGAGTATTTGATCAACTTGTTTGGTGTCTTCAGTGACTCCCTACGATCCGCAGTGGGACATAGGTCAGTTTCAATCTTGTCTTGTCTTTTACTTTTTCCCTTTCGCTTGCTTTAAAAAAAAAGAAAAAATATTTATTTCGAATTTTCTTGTTTGAAGCATTTCAAAAAAAAAAAAGGATTTCATTTCTTTTTTTGGTTAAGTAGTTGGGTTGATTATTTTTCTTGTTAGGAGAAAGATTTATTTTCTTAAGTTCTTTACTGATTTATTAGAACATTAAGTAGCTCATAATCGAGCGAAATTTCATTTTAGGTTTTCCTTTAAAAGATCTTAGAAAAAAGTAGTTATGAAAAGTTGGTTAAAGAGTTAGTTGCAAATATTTATTTGTCAAATAGAAGTAATTTTTATTTCAATTTCATTTATATCTCCTTGTTCGTCTCTCAAAACATACCACTAGTTTCATTGTCGTTTCCTTGACTTAAAACAATCCATTTAAAATGAATGCTAATTTAAAATCAACTAGACTTTATGTTTGTAGGGTCAATCAACTAGTCTAGGCTAGAGCCTTGATTTAGGTTGGAGAGGAAACTCTTCAAGGTTTACAAAAAAACATTGGAGCCAGTGCTAGGGAGTGTAAAAATTCCAGTAAACATGAAAGTTATCTGGGACCCCCCTCTAACATAGGGGCTAAACATGAGGTCACGTGCGGAAAGGTAGTAGATATATCCCCTTGAAATCCGGACCAAGCATAGTGTGGAGAACATATAGTGGACGTGTCGTGGTATACTATCGGTTGTGTTAACAACAATTCTTGTCTTGGGCACAAGAATATTCAGGTCTGCAAAGTTGCACGAGAAGTTCCCAAGAACAACACGAAAAATCTCATTTCAGGCTTCCAAGCAAATAAATGGGCGAAATTATGTTATCAACGGCCCAGATTCATCCATAGGAGCAGATCGACGGTCGACGAGAAATCGTGGTTAGCGGAGTTTCCCTGGGATTAGCGCGATGGGTAGCATCTATATTGCATGCAAGAAAGCATATCATTCGTCCATACAAAGGATGCGTGGCGTGAGATCTAGTCACATCGGCATTTTGGCATTCAGGAGCTCGAAGGGTGAGGGTTTCACGTCGTTCCACATCTCAAAACCCCGAACCCCGAAATGCCGATAAGAGCCTTTGAAGATAAGCCTATGGTCCTAGCACCTGGTCACGTCAAGCGAGCCTGGTAATGGAGGCAGCCCTCTTCTAACATCAAATACCATCTCGACCATTCCTCTGGAGGATACGTGGTGTACATCCGTTCTTTCGCGGTTTGGTCAATCGAGATTTTGAGGAAAATTGCATCATGAACCCCCCAGTTCCAGGAATCCCAAAAGAATCGGGACCGTCCATATGAAGGACACACGGTGCAATAGCTGAGCCATGAGTGGGTCCCTTTGGGATTTTCATGTTGAAAGCGTCGAGGTCATCTCAGTCGTTCATCCATCAGCGAGGCTCGGGCACATTTAATTTAAAGAGGGCGTAGATCTGGACGGTCATGATCCAGACACTCAAATTCACAGGCGAAGCCCAATTCCACACACCCTTCATCATTCTTGCTTTAACAGG
>ML777842.1:322274-359877 GCA_009831015.1 Picea engelmannii
TTTGAACATCTAGTGAGCATAGTTGTGCAATAATGCCTTGATGCCCCTTTTTCAATAATTTTGTCATGCCGTTAGAGCTTATCACCTTACCGGGATTCCCTGTGATACCTCTTAACTCAATTTCTTTCCCTTCCAATGAAAAGAAATTAGTAATGGCCTAGATGATTCAAGTACAAGATGATTCAAAATGAAAATGTCTCCTTGGTATATATAGGAGACTAGGAGGTATAATTACAAATAATGGCCTAAAGCCGACATAATTGAAATAACATTACTAATCTAAATTACAACTAATGGCCTAGAGCCGACATAAATAAAATAACATTAATAATCTAATATGCCCCAGTTAAGGGGTAGTGAGCCAATATTAGGGCTTAACAACGACTCCATGATTCAAGGATCAATTGGCAACTCCACTGGTTTGATATGGAGAAAATCCTTGCTCGCAGGTTTGCTCCTTTTAATTTTTCTGCTATTCTAGGTTTTCCTAATGTTGTCCCCTCTCCGAATGAATGGGGAGATTATTTGACCATATTTGGAAAATGTGAAAAGGACAACCCTGCTCAGCACCTCAGTGAGTTTCATGAACTCATGCGTCAGTGGGAGATACATCATGAGGATGTATTACTGAATATGTTCATGTTCTCGTTAGCAGGGGATGCATGTAGATGTTATCATTATTTACCCCCTGCTAGCATTTCTTCAGTCAGTGAGTTCCATGTAGCTTTCACTACTTACTGTCAGAAGTTGCATCCCTCTGAGTCAATTTTTCATAAATGTTGTGGGGGATACCATAACTATATGCAAGATGAAACTATTTCAGACGTAGGCTATGAAGATGGTCTTGATGACCTGGATCAGAAATCATTCCTTTCTCCTCCCCATTCATCTGCATCAGAGGAGGGTTATGGAAGTGATGAAGATCCCAGGGAGGAAGAAGATACCATGAATGAGCTGATGGAGCAGGTGAAACATCTCTCTGGTCAATTAAAAAGATTGAAGTCTGAAGATTGTGCAGAGGATTGTCCAGCCTTGGAAGAAGATGCTCTGAGTGAACTAATGGAGCAGGCAATACCTCCCATTGCCCAACGTGCAAAGTTGGAATATGAGGACAATGGGAAGGATTTTCCAGTCTCCAAGGTAGATGTTCTAGATGGCTCTTTCGAGGAGATTATTGAAGATTTTGTAAACGCATTAACATCTTCCCCCGATGAGCTTGATATCTCAGATCAAAACGATGAAGAGGTAGTTGTGGAAGAGGATTGTTCTGTTTTCCTTCATGAGATCTCCCATGATGTGTTTACATTCGAGGTCGAAACGGAGGAGTGGGGGATAGTTCCACTTCTGCAAGTTGGAGAAGCTCTGTTTCCCCCCAAATTTGGTGATTATCTGGAAGAGGAGCAGCGGAACCCCACATCACCTTTTGCTGATCAGAGCAACAAACCCACTTATGATAGTTACGAATCATAGTATGAGCTCAATATGCTGGATTTCTAAGAGCAGGTCGTGGAACCTTACCCTGTGCTCACTAAGGAAAATTATCATGAGGAAATCAGTCATCTCAGTCTTTCAAGAGACGTTGAGCAGTACGAGGAAGAGAAGAATTTACCTGGGGGGGCTGTTTATGATGAATACGAATCTGACCCAGGGGAGAGCCAACTAGAAGAGGAGAAAGAACTAGAGGAGAAGAATATTTCCTATCCAGAGCTAGTCAGCGAGTAGCCACCACCTGAGAGCAGTGAGCCTACGTCATTTTTCCACCAACATGTGCTTATCAGAGATATTCAGCCACATGTGAACAACTGTGTAGCAGAGGAGGCTGTTTTTCGCCCATTTTCTGGAACTCGCCACTCAATCTATGACCTTGTCAGCAAGTACATGGAGTGGCATTTCCTCTATGCCTTAGAACCGCCCACCTTCATCTTCACGACAACCCTTGAAGATGAATCAAAGGATGTAACCATTCTGATCTCCTGGTTACATCGTCTGTTATCCATCATCAATAGAGGGAAGGAGCTTCTATCCAGGAAGCTACTTGAATGGCTATGGTGGAAGTTTTCTTTCACCTAGCCCCATGTAAAGGATTTTATTAGTTTAGGATTGTACATAAATAAGCTCCTTGGAGCGTCTATGTTTAGTTTGTTTGGTTTTTTACTTTTCGACATATATTTCTCAGTAGTAGGTTTGAGCTTGACTCCATAGCCCAACAACAAGGCACTGGAACTACAAAATGAGTCCTTAGAGCATCAAAGGGACGACTCTATCCCCCATGAAGCCTAATGTTAACAACAATTCTTGTCTTGGGCACAAGAATATTCAGGTTTGCAAAGTTGCATGAGAAGCGCCCAAGAACAACACAAAAAATCTCGTTTCAGGCTTCCAAGCAAGTAAATGGGCAAAATTATGTTATCAACGGCCCAGATTCATCCATAGGAGCAGATCGATGGTCGGAAGAAAATCGCGGTTAGCGGAGTTGCACCGGGATTAGTGCGATGGGTAGCATCTATATTGCATGCAAGAAAGGATATCAGTCATCCATCCAAAGGACGTGTGGCGCGAGATCTATTCACGTCAGCATTTCAGCATTCGGGAGTTCGAAGGGTGAGGGTTTCACATTGTTCCACATCTCAAAACACCAAACCCCGAAATGCCGATAAGCGCCTTTGAAGCTAAGGCTATGGTCCTAGCACCCAGTTACGTCAAGAAAGCCTGGTAATGGAGGCAACCCTCTTCTAACATCAAGTACCGTCTCGATCGTTCCTCTGGAGGACACGTGGCGTACATCCGTGCTTTCATGGTTTGGTCAAACAGGATTTTAAGGAAAATTGCATCATGAACCCCTGGTGCCAGGAATCCTGAAAGAATCGGGACCATCCATATGAAGGACACATGGTGCAATAGCTAAGCCATGAGTGGGGCCCTTCAGGATTTTCATGTTGAAAGCGCTGAGGTCATATCAGTCATTCATCCATCAGCGAGGCTCGACCACATTTAATTTAAAGAGGGCGTAGATCTAGATGGTCATGATCCAGGCACTCAAATTCATGAACAAAGCCCAATTCCACACCCCCTCCATCATTCTGGATTTAACAGGAGGGGGGGGGTCCGGAATCGGAGAGAATGTATTCACGCATCTGGACGGCCCAAGTCTCGTTGCTTAGATCTACGGTCTGTATTGAATTCCAGACCCCCCCATTGGTTCTGCCTTTAATGGAAGGGGGGGGCCTGGAATGGAATTTCAGTCTAGCAGGCCCCCCTTCCTATCGTGTCACTGTCTGAGTTGTCCTTCCCATTCCCAGTTGTTCTCCATCTACCACCACCCCCTTCCCCCTGCATCTGTCCAACTTCCCTCTTTCTATCCACATGGCCCCTCCTCAGCTCATCGCCCTCTCGTCTCCTGCCATGTGTTCCTCTCACTCTCAGTCACCTCCATAGTGTAAACACCATTGATCCCATCATACCCTTTTTCACATCTGCCATAGGGGTCCCTCACAGCAGTCCAGCGAAGCAACATCTAAAGAGAGACTGTTCAGCTGATCCAGGTGGCACCATTAGGAGACCTCCATGTCCCAAAAGGCAGAGTTGACCGAGGCTGTCCCCAATCCCAAGAAAGTAGTTATTGTGGTTTTTGCTGGTGGTTGAGCATCATCTCCGCCATAAAAAGAAAGTCCAGCAAAGGACTAAAGCTAGTCGATTCATCTACAACAGGACAGTTCGAAATCCGATAGCGTTTGTCTTGGGTGCACGATCGGCCAGAGTCTGCATGCGCAGACTGTCAGAAGACATGCAGACACAATGTTTTTAATGTAGCATCTTGTTTTTGTTGCTATTGTTGTTCTAAGTATATGTAGGCGTTTTTTCCATTTTTGTAAGCATCGATGGTTGAGCGAGGCTCAGGATTGTAAAGTTTTGATGAAGCATTGTTCGCTCTGGTTATGCATTGGCATTTGAGACTTCTTACTTTATGGATGTCAACCTCTTTCCATCTCTTTGTTCACACTATGTTATAACAGCTCGGAATTGGAGGATCCAGTTGTTATCCACAATTTTGGTCATTGAGATGATGTCATGATAATGTCATGATGATGTAATATCAAGCTCTTCACTAAGAACATTTTCCTGAGAAAGGTTACACTTGTCAGCTTCCAGAAATCATATTTTAAAGATAGTTCGCAAGCTGCATATATACTCTCCTGTGAGAATGCTTCATTCTCGCAGGTTGCATTCAGCTGGCGTGTGAACTTCTCGCACTGTACTCATGGTTAGGGTGAAAACATGTTCTTAAAGGAGGAAAAAGGATAAGTTCTCGATCTTTCTAGAAGGAATCTTCTAGAAGGGTGAGTTGGCTTTCGAATGGTTGGCAAAGTATTGACTTTCCAGATATCTTGGGATCATTCTCTATCCAAGTAACTAATCTATCTTCTCCTATATATTGAGGAGATTGCTCATGGAAAAGGTTAGAAGCAAACTAGCAAGAGATTGATTGGAGAATTAGTGCAAGACTGTATGGAGGACTGATGCTACAGTAGCAAGAGACAATAGCAAGGTCATCATATGTGGTTGATTTTCTTCATGCATGAGCAAGTGTGTGTGTCAGAGCTAGGAGCCATTGAAGGGAGACCTACGAAATCAAGGCTCAGGTTGTAAGTTTCACTTTCAATTAATGCAATACAGTAATATGTCCCTTTCCCATTAGGTTAATGTCACTTTATTACATAATTCCTTGATCATATGTATAGACTAGCTATTAAATATATTAATTTGCCTTTACTTCGATTGGTTTGTACTGTTGTGATCTGGATGGTGCAAGAGCATTGGAGCAAATCTTGGAACAATAGAGACATAAGGAAATCGTTCATAAGGTATGTCTACAATCCTAATCTCTTAGTTCATTCAATAGGTTAGATCTAGGGAAAGTGTATTATTCTATCCTGTTTTGTTCTAGATCCAGGTGGATCTAGGGAGATTGGTCTGTGTCCGCACTCACGAATTTATCCTGAAACAAAATTGGCGAATCCAATGGGAACCTTATCCCTTTTGTCTTTATGGTTTTTGAATTTTCTGTGGCCATTTGCTCTATTTGCCTTTTTCTCCTGATTTGTCAGTTTCTGAGTCCTCAGGATACCCTGAGAGACCTTCTGGGTCTATAAGCCAGTCTGAATTTTTCTTGCTTTTTCAAAATTTTCATTAGTTTTAGGGATTCTCGCACTATGTCCATTAGCAGCCTACGAGAACCATTGAGGTTCGCATCCTACATATATATTCCAGGGAGAACTGTTCGCATTTTGCATCACATTGGCCTGCGAGAACATAAAATTCTCGCACTGTGTTACACACTGGCCTGCGAACATATTTCTTGAAATTTTTGAATTCAAGTTTTGACTTTGTAAATTGCTCAGTAAGGTTGATTTACATATTTTTGACACTTTGGATCACTGGCTTACATATCTTTTGCTTTAATTTGCTTGCTAGATCTGATCTAGGGTTTCTAGGTTTTTTCTTGCTTTGGTAACTTGACTTTCATCTCTTAGCTTTTATTGGCATTTTTCTTCTCTCTGATTTCTTGAGTTGAGTGTGTCGAGTTGGCTAAGAACCAGTGATTGGTTGGGAGCTAAGTGTTTGGTGTTTCTCGTTTGATTGTTGGTTCGAAAGGACAATTTTCATTTGCATTGAGAAGCTCCTTGGTTTGCTTTTGTTTTTACTTTCATTGAAAGTTTTGGTTGGGTGTCATTTGTTTGATTATTGATTGTTTGATTTTTTTTCTCAGTCATTAGAGTTCTTCTTGGAAAGTGAACTGCATGTTTTCTTTCAAGATTTTGTTTTGTCTTTGAAACACCTTTGAAAATCAAATTTTAGAGTATTGAAGTTTTGAAAAAGACATTTAGAAATTGTTCATTGATTCATGATTGTTTGCATTGGCATCTGAAAGGAAATTGAGCATTGCATTTGCATTGTAGTTTTGAGATTGATTCAGAAATTGTTCTCTCTCTCCCATAACTAGGATTCATCGAATGAAAAGATTATATTTCATCATATCCTTGCATTATTTGGGTCAGAGTCACACATCATGAGTTTCATTTCCGTTACCTGTGAGTAAACAACAACCTTTAAAAACATTGTGTAATATTAAAATTGATCTAGTAACTCTTTTCTAGGGATCTTTTACACCAACATTTAGCTAGTCTAGTGATTTGGAGTAGGAAGAGAGACACACTCTACAAAAGCTCAAAAACACACAATAGTATCTTGAGTTAAGGAGTGTAAAATTCCATTGGTTGCATATTGTCCTGGGAAGCCCTTCTAACACAAGGGTCAAGCATTAGGTCGCATTGGTGTTGGCAGAGATACTAACCTGCTTTGTTGACATTGGTGTAGAGATTGCACGTATTACAGGGATCACTTCGAGGTATACCCACAATTATGAGTGGAAGCCTTTGAGTTGGTTTCAAGCTCGATACCCTGCCCTTGCATGTGGATCGGACTGACGACTGTTTCCCCAGGCAGTACTATTGTCTGTGGTGACCTTAGTGGCCTTTATCTCTAGGTACTTACTCAAGGTGACTGTGGAGGGGGAAGTCTTCACGGTACCTGGAATCGACGTTGATCAAACTCACTCAGGCTCCTTGGAGGGTATACCCATGATTATGTGTGGGAGCTTGCACCAGGGCGTAAGTCTGTTAAGCAGGTCGTCAATGTAACTTTCCCACCTTAGCCCCACCCCTTCTCGTCTCGTTGTTGCGACGTTGGATTTCATCACCAGCTAGTGGCTTCGATATTAGAAGGTATTGTTTGCTTGGTGATTGCATCTAGATTTTTGATTACTAGTGTGTTCTGTTTGTTTCTCGTAGTCGGCTATAGAATTTTCGTTGGGGAGTTTGTTACTTGTTTACAATTTCTCCCCCGCGACGTTCACGTAGGATGCAAGGTTTGTCTCCGAAACATCCAGAAGCTTCCCAACCTTTGCACGTAGTAACACCGGAGGGTACCCTTGAGGACTCTCCTCGTCCGGGTGAAATACCTCTTGTTACTCTACCACACATGGACATAAGTGACGTCCCCGAAGTCTTTACACCACCTCCACAAGTAGAGACCACTGATCCTCTTGCTGATTTTTCAGATTACCAATACTATAGAGTATTTTCGCATTCATCGTAGTGACCGACCTACGGGACGATTTCATCTTTCTGAGGAAACTCTTGCTACATCCTCTGAATCAATCGCTGGGCCTTCTCACGGTGTAGTTGGCCAAGATCCTTTTTGGCCGGGTGATTTCCAACGAGTCTTGTTTGGTACCGAGTCAACCCCTGTCTACGAAATCAACCCTCATGTGTCTCCTGAACCAGAAACTGCACCAGAGACTACCACTTATCATTTTGTTCTCCCACCTGAGATGGCCCATCTCGCAATTACTTCGAGTGTCCAAACTACAATTCCTACAACTACCCTTGCTCCTATTAATACCCAGCGACCTCCTGAGGCTAACCCAAATTTACCCCCTGGTTACCATGCATTGAATCCTACGTTGAATATTACACATCCAACACCTCCACAAACCCCATCTGGTTCTCCAAGTGGTCCTCAGTTTCTTGGGCATCCTATTCCCGGTTTCATCCCGACACTTCCTCAGTTTCCTACTGGCAATCCTAGTACTAGTAGCACTATCCCGACTATTGCACCAAACTTGCACATTCCTGTTGGTGGACAGGGTGGTACGGTTCCTTTGCCTTTTCCCAGACACATCCCAGTTACCACACAACCTGCGGCTGGTACACAAGTCCCGGCTGGAACTATACCTCCGGTAGGAGGACCAACCTCCCCTTTTGGACAAAACATACCTCCTGCATTGGCCCAGTATTGGCAACAACTTTTACAAAACATACCTCTTGCTGGGGGGCAAAGAACAGTCCCTCCTGTAGGCCAACCATATCCAGGTGTGACTAATCCTATTTGGGGATCGGGTCAAACTTCCCAATCTCAAGCCCCTTCCCAAACTCAAGGTTATAATTCTTGGGGTTACTACCCTATCCAGCCACCACTGAACCAACCCAGAGCTTTCCTTTACGAACAGTCTGCTTATGCTCCTACTGGTCTACCGATGGGGCTTCCACCCCAAAGCCATCAGTACTCGCAAGTAAACCGACAGTTGCCTTTTCTTGCTACCTTGGATTTGCTGGATTTGACTAGGATTCTAAATGATCCTATCCGTCACTTTCCTCAATGGCCTGCTATTCCTGCTAAGCTCCCATCCGATATTCTGAAATTCGATGGGAAGGCGGGAGAGGACCCGAACAATCATGTCATGAATTTTTATTTATGGTGTTCGTCCAACTCATTGATGGACGACTCCATTCTCTTGCGTCTTTTTCAACGCACCCTTACAGGTGCTACTGTGAAGTGGTACATTGAATTACCACGAGGATTCTTTTCGGATTTCAACACCCTTGCAATGGCCTTTCTCACACATTACCAGTTACCGATTCGTTACGATACAGGGACTGAGATTTTAACCTCCTTTAAACAAAGTACGAGCACTCATATCTCTGATCATATTCACGAGTGGCGTCAGAGGCGATGTCTTATTAAACTTGAGCTTCCCGATCAGTTACTGGCAGAATGGTCTACAAAATCGTTTGTAAACAAAATTGGAAAAGACATTGCTATGGGTGGTGTTGTTACTGAGGAGCAGGCTATAAGTCGTGCTCAATATCTTGATCTCGTTTATTCACAAATGGGAACCCTATATGATTTATTACTTGATTTACCTCGTCTTGGTACTTCCAGCACTTCTACTGCTCCTGCTGCCTCACATGCAGCTGATGGTGTGATTGGGACCACTCATGCCCACTCACATTCCGTGTCAACTACAACCCCAAAATCCAATCCTTCTAATGTTCAAAATGCTCTGTCTCCTGCCGCTCTCGCTGGTAAAACCTCTGAAGTGAACGCTGTTCAATCCACGCCTACCGGTAAAAACAAATCCAAGAAGCGGAGAGGCAAGAATAAGGAGAGTAAAAACAATAATCAGAATGAGAAAACCAAATCCCCTCCTGTTGAAGACTGAGATAAATGCAAACCACGCTATCCCTGCCTTATCTGTGGTGATGATCACTACACGAAGGATTGTCCACGACGTGCCGAAGTTAACAAGTTCCTTCAAGGGACGCCAAAACCTTCTACTCCGACTGTCTTGTCTCAACCCTTCCCATCTTAACAATAGGCTTCGTTGGTCATCCATGACCAACCATCTACCTCTACACAATCCTATGTTTTGATGTGCACCGGTGATTCCAAGAAAGACAACATTGCAGTTACCACTAGATCTAAAGACTATACTCCTTCTAAGGAGAAGGTTGATGACTTACCTCCCGATCTGGTATAGTCCTCTCCACCGAATCCACCCACAACCGGTCCTCTTCATCTCGAAAGACCGAACCTTGATACAGTTATGCGACCTCCCCCCAAAGGTGTCGTTAAGAAATCAACATTCAATCCTCATGCACGTGCGGCCCAGAACTACAACATTGTAGAAGATCTGGCCCAAGCACCTTTAGCGATGTCTGCCCTCAAAGTCCTTCAATCTTGTCCTGCACAGCGAAGGGCTCTGTTGAAAGTCATAGGTGGAATCGATCCCACGGATACGAATTTGATAGTCTTTGACTTGGAAGAGCATATTCCAAGATTACCCCCACAACTTGCATTTCAAATACAAGTTGTTGTTGCCGATAAGAGCATTTGTCGGACGGTTATTGATGAGGGTGCCTCTACGTGCGTAATGTCTTTTTCTTGTTGAAAATCCATTGGCTCTCCCCCATTAACCGAATCACAAAACACTTTGCGAGCCTTCAATGGCTCTGGTTTTAAGCCATATGGTGTTCTTCCATCGTTGCCTGTTACTCTCGAAGGTAAGACCGTCCAGGTGGAAGTGGAAGTTTTCGATACTCCCCTCGATTATAATCTTCTACTTGGTCGAAGTTGGGTCGATTCTATGCGTGCTGTCATGTCAACCCTTTTCCGTGTCCTACGATTTCCTCACCAGGGCAAAGTGGTCACGGTTGATCAACTTGCCTTCTTTAATGCCGATACTCGCACGGGAAACGTGTCGTTCATAGCAAACACCCCACCGGGTTATGAGAATGTTGGAGTCGGTCTTTTAAAGGATTCTTTGTTAATGGGTACTTTTCCCATACCACCACCACCCGACATTCCACGCCCGTCTGTCACATCTGTTAATATGATCTCTACTGTGCCTCGCGAAGTTCCAGTGTCTGCCGACCCTTAGATAGTCCCTGATCCTGGAGATCATGTTTGTTTCGGCAACGTCATGCCGTTAAGTCCGGTTGAATCCGCTTACCAAGCTATTCAATCGGCAACCCCTACTACTTCTTATTTTGATGAGTTGTCTCCTGATCCTTTCCGTGTTGTCTTCCCTACTGACAAGATGATCATGTTCGTCTTGGATGACACCCCTTGAGATGATGGACATCATCGTTCCATTCTGTTTCTGGAACAACAGACTCTTGAGAATTATCAATGGATTTCGACTCCGTCAACCGTTGTTGTTATTTCCACGGTTCCCCAATCTACACGTGATGTGTTTGCGGAAGGGAATCTCAGTAACATTTCGCCCATGATACCCCTAGATATTTCAGTGAAACCTGGGATAGTTGAGAACGTTCATATTGGAGCTTCGTGTTCTCCCGAAGAAATTGTCACTTATACTTCCTTGTTTAAATAATTTCGTGATATCTTTGCCTGGAGTTACGACGAGATGCCGGGTATTGAACCTGCTATCGTTGTTCATGAAATTAAGACATATCCCAGAGCCAAACCAGTCTGGCAGCGCCTCCATCATGTCCATCCACGTAAAGCGGTAGCTATTAAACTCGAAGTTGA
Source organism: Picea engelmannii (assembly GCA_009831015.1). Classification (NCBI taxonomy): domain Eukaryota; kingdom Viridiplantae; phylum Streptophyta; class Pinopsida; order Pinales; family Pinaceae; genus Picea; species Picea engelmannii. The sequence continues at coordinate 333,168 of ML777842.1, forward strand.
AAAACTTCTTAAAGCCGGTTTTATTTACCCCGTGGCATTGACAGTGTGGGTTTCAAACCCCATACTGATCGATAAAAAGGGTGGTAGTATACGCGTTTATGTTGATTATCGGGATATCAACAAAGCTTGTCCAAAGGACAATTTTCCAACCCCTTTCGTTGACCAGATCATCGATGACTGTGCCGGCAGTGAAATATTTTCCCTCATGGATGGATTTTTCGGCTATAATCAAATCAATATTGCTCCTGAGGACCAACATAAAACAACTTTTATTTGTCCTTGGGTTACTTTCGCCTACAGAAAACTCCCCTTCGGTTTGAAGAACACAGGTGCTACGTTCCAACGAGCTATGTCTTACTCATTTCATGATATCAAACATATCGTTCAACCTTATTTGGACGATTTTCCGGCTCACTCTTTACGTCGAGTTGATCACCCTAATCATCTCCAAGCAATTTTTCTTTGTTGTCGATTCTATCGCATTCGATTGAATCCACATAAATATGTCTTTTGTGTAGAATCCGATCGTCTCCTTGGTTTCATTGTTTCATGCCATGGGATCCGGGTAGATCCTATCATGGTCGAGGCGATTCTTAATCTACCTCCTCCTTCTTCTTTACGTCAATTACAAAGTTTGCAGGGGAAAGCAAACTTTCTTCATCGCTTCATCCCGAATTATGCTGAGATTACTCGGGGTTTTACACGTCTTCTAAAGAAAGGTTCAGAGTTTGTCTGGGATAAAACCGCTAACGATGCTTTTGAAGCCTTGAAATTATCCCTCATGAAAGCTCCTCTTCTTTTTCCTCCTGACTATAGTCGAGATTACTTTCTTTATTTAGCTTCTTCCGAGTACACCATCAATATGGTGCTAGTTCAAGAGGATGATAATGGTGATGAGCATGTTATATATTACTTGAGACGAAGTCTAACTTCGACAGAAATTAAATACCAACATGTTGAAAAGATGGCCTTGGCTGCTGTTCAAGCAGTTCAACGTTTTTGTCATTACATTCTCTCCAGGAAAACTACAGTGATTTCACATTGTAACCCCATGCAACATATATTGACTCATCAATTACTGGGGGGCAAATTCTCCAAGTGGATTGTAATTCTCCAGGAGTTCGATTTGGAATTTGATCGTGCCACATCGAAGAAGTCCCTAGTTTTTGCTGAGTTGATTTGTGATTTTCCCCACACTGCCATGGAAAAAGTAGCAGTTGATTCGTTACCTAATGAGTCACTTTTCCTTATCAGTACCGATGATATTTGGTACGGAGATATCATTATATATCTCCAAACTCAAACTTTTCGGCCTTCTTTGTCTAGTGTCGAACGACATCGTATCCGTTATCAAGCACGTCATTATATTATCCTTGGCGATACACTTTACCATCGAGGTATTGATTCTGTGTTTCGACGTTGTTTAACTTTTGAAGAAGCCGAGAGAGATTTGAATGATTGCCACTCTAGAGCATGTGGTGGTCATATGTCTGGGTATGCTACTGCCCATAAAATCTTACATGCAGGATACTTTTGGCCTTCATTGTTTCATGACTGCATTACTACTGTTCAGAAGTGTCATGCCTGCCAGACCTATACTCAGAAGATTCGGTCGCATCCCGCTCCCCTTCATCCTGTAGTCTCAGCAGGTCCTTTTGCAAAATGGGGCATTGATTTCATGACATGTCACCCTCACTCGGCCGGGGGGCATGGTTATATTATTGTAGCTGTCGATTATTTTACTAAGTGGGCCGAGGCAATGCCAACATTCGATAATACTGGGAAGACTGCAGTGTTATTTCTTTTCAACCATGTCATCACTCGTTTTGGTGTTCCTCAGGCTATCATTACCGATCACGGTAGTCATTTTAGAAATAATATGATGTCTGAACTTACAGAGAAGTTGGGCCTTCGTCATGATAGCTCAACACCCTATTATCCATAGGCTAATGGCTAGGTCGAAGCCATCAATAAGGTTCTTATCACTATGATTCGACGGATGATAGGAATCCATAAAACCAGCTGGCACATGATGTTGTTTTCGGCATTGTGGGCATATCGGATGTTTGTTAAGTCTGCCATGGGATTTACACCTTTTCGATTAGTTTATGGCATGGAAGCCATTCTGCCAATAGAATGTGAAATTCTATCTTTAAAACTAGTTGTAGAACTCTTACCAAATACTTCTGCTGAAGAGGAACGTCTGTTGTATCTGATGCGATTGGACGAGACTCGCCGTGACGCTACTCTTTTAATAGAATCCCAGAAGAAACGTGTTAAGGCATAGTATGACAAGCATGTCAAACCTCGTGTCTTCTCTGAAGGAGATCTTGTTCTTCTATATGAACAGAATAAAGATATCTTAGGAGCTGGGAAATTTGAACCAATGTGGTGTGGGCCTTATATTGTTAGCAAAGTTTTGGAAAAAGGAGCATATGAGCTAGTGGATTATGATGGGGTACCTTTGAGTGAACCCAAAAATGGATTGTACTTAAAGAAGTACTATGCATGAGTCATTTGTGCATGAGTACTTGTATTTTATGTATCATACTGCATGTGTGTGTTGCTTGAGTTTTGCGTTTGACGTTATTTGGTCTCTACCCTTACGTGACGTTGTGTTTGATTGCCAGATGTCGGAGTATTCGCTACCTTATATTGGCTTCGCCAACGACGCTAGTCGTAGTACTCGGAACCTAGCTTCTCCTGCCTGGGCAATCTATGCCCCAACAAACGAGCTTATATCTTTACGAGGTGTATGTCTTGGCCGAGCAACCAAAAACCTATCATAGTATAGCGCCGTTATTGAGTTATTGGTTGATGTTATCTCTCTTGGAATTCTTCGTTTGATTGTGCGACTTGACTCACAGCTAGTGGTGCTACAACTAAGTAACGTCTACTCTATTCGAAGTCCTACATTATTAAGAGTATATTTGAGAATTCGCCTCTTGGAATGACATTTTGATCATATCGAATATCAACACATTCCGAGAAGTCTTAATACATTAACAGATGCTCTAGCTAATTATGTATTGGACAGGCATTTAAATCACTTATAAATCAAACACATTAAAATGTACACAAATGTAAAGTAAGCCGGTAGAAACCATGTATATATATATAATGATCAAAGTTTGTTTTTACAAAATGTGTCCGAAGACCAAAATATCAAAAATGGAAGCTCATGGCTTCTACATAATGATATCATGACATCAATGATGTTCACGATAGCACACTAGTGTCCTAGCAACTCTGCGGAGCAAGCGACCCATAGAGGCAAAGACTCCCACGGTGTGACGCTGATCACGTCGTGGAATATCCTCCAGAGCCATATTTGGAACATCAACCATCAAACCCTCTAAGTTCTGCTCCACTGTTAGGTAGTCCTCGACATACTGAGGAACTGCTACTACTGCCTCTCCTCGACGCTAGACAAGAGAACTAGCAGTAGGTCTATATGCACCAACGTCTGTGTTATCAAGAAAAATTTGGTGTTAGTCTTCGGGTAAAATTATAAAAAACAAAAACATTCAAATATGTTTAAAATCCAAAAACATTTAAAAACTTAAAACCTTTTGTGTACTTCTTACCAATATCCCCCCACTGTGCATCTTCAGGAAGTGCAAGGTCAGGTTCACCGCGAAAGTCCAAGCCAGCATATGCATAATCTTCTATCATCAGCACCTGGCCTTGAAGCCAGTCAAAGAAGGTATCGTCATACCGGATAATCGGTCCTGCCATATGTCTATCCATGAGTTGACACCATCGTAACATCTGTGGATCCCTGGGACCAGGAAGGTGCCACTCAGCCTGAAGTCTATACACTGGAACCCTCTCACAGAAGAAGGACACAAGCAATGATCCATAACCAAACTGCTTTAGATCTCCATGCCTGCATTTGGTCAGTTGTTTCTTGAGGTTGCGTAACACTGCGTCAGCCCAGTTGAAGACCTGGGGTTCAACACACTCTAGGGCATATTGAAAATAGCTCTGCAGAGCCATATGTGGGGCAACACTTCCTGCCATCCGAGCGATAGTGAAGAGAATGGTACAGAGAGTTATATCAGCCACTCCCCAAATGGCCACTTTTCCTCTTTGTCGTTCAGCCTCAGGCACGCAATACTCTCGGCAATACTCACTCATTTTTAGACCACCCCTGCGGCTACCAGTCAAACTGACGTAGGAACCTCTCCTGGATAGCCCAGTCAGGAAATAGATATCCTCAATGTGTGAGCACCGACATTAAAAACCTGCTGATCCGGATCCCACATCCGGACTAAGTGTTCTAGCAATCAAACTTGGGCTCTCATGCCCGGTATGCGGAAATACTTCAAGAGACCACAATCTCTTAAAGCGGAAAGAGTCAGAGGGTGATTTTCGGCGGTTGCATTATCATCTTTGTGTTCCCTTTCTCTCCATTCGAGCACCATTGTGATGGTTATTAACCTGCATGGAAACCATGTGAAGATAGTTAATGATCTAAAACATGAGAAAAAATGGTTTTATTGGCTAAATATTATAAAAAAATTTGGGCTCTGCGTTGTTCGCAGGTGGCTTATAGCGCACAGTGCGAACTTCTCGCACTGTATCTCAAGCCCACCTATGAGAATGAAGACTTCTCGTAGGTCCCGTATGAGCAGCCTGCGAGAATCCTCCTTCAAGCATAGGGTTTAAAAAACTAACTCAAAACTTGAAATTTAGCCACTAAAATCATGAAATTAAACCATGAAAAGCTAGAGAATGGAGAACTTACCAATCTGATCTAGACGGTTCGTGGAATGATGCCCCGAAGCTCCCAAAAATCAACGGTGAAGATCGGAGGTAAAATGGAGGTTTTTTGCACACAAATGGTAAATGGGTAAAACAATATGGTAAAATGAATTGTAAATTTATTTTATTTACTTTTTACCATAGTGAAAGTGAGTTTTTTCATGTTTATTCAATATTTAGCCCATTTAACCCTAATTACTAATACAAAAGTGAGTAAAATAACTTGCAGGTACCCAATGCGGATGATTATGGAAAAAAAACTTTTACGGTGTGGTGTGAATTTGTTTGTTTTCTATGGTTTTGACTTAAAACCTCAAGCATTTTTTATCCGTTCTTGTTCTTGCAAAAAACATAAGAATGCGATCGAGCGTTGTTTTATATCTTTTCCGGGCTTGTTTTGGTTACACAAAAAAGGAACCCCCCTGGAGTTGACTTTAAGCTCTTTTCAGACTCTCTAAACATGAAAAGATTGCCGAGCGATCTTTCTATTTTCACGCTCATTAAAGTATTTGAAGTTATGCGTTCTTCAAGCGATAGTTTAACCCTTTTTCGGTCTCGTTGGACTATTGTATGAAAAAGGAACTGAGAGATTTCTCTTTTAAGTGTTTTTCCAAACTCTATAATCTTGAAAAACCTTCGAGTTTACTATCTCTGGACTCGTTAAACAAACATTAACAGACCCGTGATGGGACCGAACCACTCCTTCTTAGGGTTCGTTAAAAATACTCTGAGGGACTCGTCCGAAGGATGAGCTTATATCAACAAGCATATGTGATCCTCTTCAAGATTGCGTAAAAATAAAGAGGTACTTGCCAGAAATGGTGGGGGAAAATTTGGGAAAGGGATATGTTTCATCTTTGTATTAGTTGGCAGTAAGTGTCGCTCTTGAACATGACACCCCATGTTCATCATTTGAAGCCAGTTTGGGAAATCCATTTGTCTCTCATTCGATTTGATAACAAGGTCTTTCCATGTGTCGTCTTTGAGTCAATGCTACCAAATCATTTGTCGTGTCATTCATATGTTCAAGAGCTGTCTGCCGGAAACCTCTCTCTGAGTCAGCCATCTGCAGTTGTCCATTCACTTCGTGTCGGCCTTCCCTGTGTCCAAAGTCCAATTGCCACATACTTTGTTTCACTTTCAAACTCTGTTACTCATTTCGTGTCACTGATGGGGGATACATCAAGGCCCTCCTGTGATGAGTCTTATTCCATCGACATCAGCACATTATCCAGGATTAAGGCTTAGAAATAATTCAGTACCTTGAAGCTTGCATGCCTCAATGGCAAGTTTCTCGCTTTCGACAGTGGGTTTACATCATTGACCCCTGATCGAGAGATTCTGTCGGGTGTTCGACATCAACTCATTTATTCACAGTCGACGGATTGTACTATAGTACCTTGGGAGTCATTGACATCAATGGTGATTTCCCTCGCACTTGTTAATGGTATACATCAATGACCGGTAATCAAGTGGTTTCTACCATGTTCGACTTTGACACATGTAATCACATGGTTAGATTCGTACTTTGGGCGATGAGATTGAAGACCCTAGTTATTTTCCTTATGATCCAAATTACGATGGAGTATGTAAAATTTACGACACATAGATCCACTGTGTATGTTTTGTGGCTATGTCATCTTGATTAAAAATTTGTCGCACAGATCCACAGTGTATTCAGGTGGTTGTGCTATATTATGACTGCATGGATCCACAGTGTATGATTGGTGGCCATGACCTTTGTTTATGATGTCATCAGTCTATGATCTAAGTATGGGAATGCCTACCTCAGAATTGGTATACATGATATTCTGTTGATGCTTGGATGTTTGCAGGTCTCTGATTAGATGTGCTTTTGGTTCTTGACACACACATGCATCTTACAAAGTCTATCGACTGTCACTGGTTCCACTCTCAGACTTTGGGGTGCATTCTGTTATCCACAATTTTGGTCATTGAGATGATGTCATGATAATGTCATGATGATGGAATATCAAGCTCTTCACTAAGAACATTTTCCTGAGAAAGCTTACACTTGTCAGCTTCCAGAAATCATATTTTAAAGATAGTTCACAGGCTGCATATATACTCTCCTACGAGAATGCTTCATTCTCGCAGGTTGCATTCAGCTGGGGTGCGAAATTATCTCACTGTACTCATGGTTAGGGTGCGAACATGTTCTTAAAGGAGGACAAAGAATAAGTTCTCGATCCTTCTAGAAGGAATCTTCTAGAAGGGTGAGTTGGCTTTTGAATGGTTGGCAAAGTACTGACTTTCCAGATATCTTGGGATCATTCTCTATCCAAGTAACTAATCTATCTTCTCTTATATATTGAGGAGATTTCTCATGGAAAAGGTTAGAAGAAAACTAGCAAGAGATTGATTGGAGAATTAGTGCAAGAATGTATGGAGGACTGATGCTACAACAACAAGAGACAATAGCAAGGTCATCATATGTGGTTGATTTTCTTCATGCATGAGCAAGTGTGTGTGTTAGAGCTAGGAGCCATCGAAAGGAGACCTACGACATCAAGGCTCAGGTTGTAAGTTTCACTTTCAATTAATGCAATACAGTAATATGTCCCTTTCCCATAAAGATGATGTCACTTTATTACATAATTCCTTGATCATATGTATAGACTAGCTATTGAATATATTAATTTTCCTTTACTTCGATTGGTTTGTACTGTTGTGATCTGGACGGTGCAAGAGAATTGGAGCAAAGCTTGGAACAACAGAGACATAAGGAAAGTGTTTATAAGGTATGTCCACAATCCTAATCTCTTAGCTCATTCAATAGGTTAGATCTAGGGAAAGTCTATTATTCTGTCCTGTTTTGTTCTAGATCCAGGTGGATCTAGGGAGATTGGTCTGTGTCCGCACTCACGAATTTATCCTGAAACACCAGTTGAGTTGCGCTATTATAGAATTATGTAGGTTGGATCACTTTAATAGTCACAGGGTTTCTAATCAGTTCTTGTGCTTTCTCAATGCTGAATGGCTTGGAATTGGAGGATCCAGTCGAGCCACCCTTCAGTTCTTTGAAACTTAGGGTCAAGAGGATCTTGTCTTCTGAGTTTTTCCTCCTCAAGCTTCCGAAGGCCTGATGCCTGAGGCAGTCTTGCTCACTCATCTCATTAAGTCTTCCATCTATCCATCTTATACTTATCTTACTGACGAAAGTTGGATCAAGACCTCCCTTGTTTTCTACACACCAGGCCCGGTTTCCTGAGTTAGAGCTATATCTTCTTGAGTCTCTATCCATTCGATCACTCCATTAAAACTATCGTGACATAAAACTGATGGGCATTGGGCTCTTCTCCTACAAGCAATCTAGGAGTGAAATCTGATGCCAACAGGTTGCATTTGCCTACGGAGCTTCGTGGATCTCAAATTCATTCGAGGTACTCATTTTTATTTTGGACCACTTGCTTTCGATACCCTCGATAGGTTTCAGGATTGATACCTTACTCATTTCAATCCACCCAACTATCGACTATATCGGCCTGATGACTGTTCGCGAGATGGACACCTAGTTTCCTTTATTCTATAGACTTACACAGGTGACTACGAGGGTATACCATGGTACCTAGGGAAGACGTTGGGACACTCTTTGCAGAGTATAACCAGAGGGTGCTTCTATGTCTGAGTTTCACTTTCACTTGTAAGCTTCTCTAGTGTTGGTTGGCATAATTGTTCTTCCAACTAGATAGTGGTTTGATTGCTTTATCTCATAGGAGGTTTTCTAGTGTGTGATTGATTTCAAATGTTAGTGAAAGCCTTAATGTGTCGTTGATATTATCAGACAGTTGAATATCAAGAGGTCCACTGGTTGCGAAGGATTCGGGGCCTGTCACTGGTTACTTTGGAGCCACCACCACCACTGCTACAATGAAGACTTAACCAACAAGGGTCATTTGAGGCAACCGGGCCACATGAAACTGTGCTCAAGCCATCCCCAATAGGAAAACACTTGAATCTGCAGGAACCAACTATTTCCGACCTTGGAGTGGAAGCTCTCAAGCATTTCAACCCTTTGATCAATGACTTGTTGGCACCACTTTTGATACATATTTCCCCTCTAAGGGTAACACATCGCGAGTGTCAGTTAGTTTTGCAAGTAACGATGGAAGCAAATGTTCCTACTTTGTTAGGGAGTCCTCACACTCCCTCAATGGACTCCACTACAGGAGGTGTTCCACCTCCTAACTCACCTTTGTCGGTTAGAACCACAATGGTATCAACTGCGTCTATTTCGGGCAGCAGTCTGATTCCGTCTATGGCAACGATCACTGCTCCGTTCAAACAGAGTGCAACAAGTCCTCAATTTTCATACAGGATGCCTGGATTTGATATGAATTTCGTTGTCACCTACTCCACCCTACAGACCATGGATCTAGGGGTAGGGAGCTCAAAAAATCCTCTACAAGGGTTCATGGGGGGCACCTCATCCCCCTGTAATGTTATCCCTTACAGTGGGGGTCATATACCTCCTTTGTCCCCCTCACTCGGAAGTGATTCCCGGTATCTCGTCAGGCCAAACATGAACTATAGCTTGTTCGAAGTAGGTAGTTTAGGGCCTTATTCCTACCTTATTCCTACACCATGCCAGTGGGTTCAATTTTGTTTTCTTTGTTTTACGCATTTGAAAATAATGTTTTCTCTTCAGCGGCGGGCTCGGCCGGGGGTAACCCTTGTTTTGGACAACAAAATCCTGTGCAGGGTACTATTCCTACATAGGGGGAAAACATAGGAGTCTTCTCCTCATAAGGAATTTGGAATCCATGGTAGGGATTAGTTCCCTCATCAAGGATGTTGAACGGGGGAAACCCCTTCCATGGTTAATGTAACCCCGAGCAAGGTTGAGTACCTTTGCCCATCGGATCGACAGGGGGCAACCCTTTCCAGAATATTTGGAACACAACGCAGGGAGAAATCCTCGGCCATCCCTCAACATCCAATTACAGGAATCAACCGATGAGTTCCCAACAAACACAATATCCACTCATTTGCCAAGGCCATGGTATTTACTAGAAACCTAGCCAACAACCCAACTTTTCCTGGCAGCCTGGTGCCAGTCAAACTCCAAGCTCTTTTCTTCCTATACATAGTCAATAGCCCAAACTAGCGTTTCTTGCAATTTTACATTTTTTATACTTGTCAAGGTTGTTAAATGACCCAATCTGTCATGATCTCTATTGGCATTCCATGCCAACTAAGTTTCCCTCAGACATTCCAAAGTTCGAAGGTAATCCTAATGAAGATCTAGGTGATCACATGACCATTTTTCACCTATGGTGCTTGTCAAAATCTCTGTGAGACAAATTCATATAGTTGTGTCTGTTTCAACACACCCTCATTGGGAGTGTCGCAAAATGGTACATCGAGCTCGACCGCTCAAGATACTCTTACTTTAGCGATTTGGTGATGGTTTTTATGAACCATATTCAACTACCTGTGAGATATGATGTCAAAACCGAATTGCTGGCCAATTTTAGGAAAACAAAGACTGATCATATCTTGGATCACATCCGAGAATGATGACGTCGAAAGAGTTTTATAAAAGTATCGGTCCTACCATCTTTCTTGTTGGAGTGGTTCCTTAATACTTTGGTACCTCATTTATCTAAGGCAATTGCAACGTCAGGAGTATTTTCGAAGGAAGAGGCGATAATGAGAGCTCAACATATACTCTCAATCTCGTTTACTCTATGAGGTTTTACCAGATGTGTGACGGTCCATCCTTAACAAGGCCAGACACAAGTCTAGACCACATGCTGATGGTATAGTTGGTTCAACACAAGCAAATCCCATTGATCAGCTATCGAATCAATTACAACAATTGTCGATAGAGAAGACAACGACCAGCCAGACCACCAGTTTGATCGCTCCTCCTACCCAAATGTTGGATGTACACAATGTGCAGTCAACAAACCCGAAGGCTAACCAACAGCCCGACGGAAAGAAAAATAAGCGAAACAAGAAGGGAAAGAGGGATAAGAAACCCACCAATAATTTTGGTGGGGGAAACATAGAGAAAATAAATTCAAAGTGTCCATGTAACCTTTACATGAAATATCATCCGACTCACTTGTGCCCTCAGCTTGCGGAGGCCCAAAAGTTATTGGCACAACAACAACCTGCTATGTTAATGAACCCATTCCCACATGGGAACAATTTGACTCAAGCCTCTTCGAGCGTGTATGGGGGTAGTCAAGAACCCCTTCCATCTTCTATTAATCCCTTGACCGCAAGTGTTTATATGATGAAAGGTGCCACTTACATAGAAACTAGGGTACATGATTACGAAATTCTAGAAACTATTGAAAAGGGTAAGGAAGTCATAAACCCATTTGTTCCTCTCCATATCGAGAAGATGATGGGAGAAACAATGACACACATCTTGAAAGGAGTGTTCAATAAAGCTTCACATAATCCAAACGTAAGGGTCGCCTAGAATTACTCTATGGTGGAGGATATGTCACAAACCCCTTGCGCGATCCCTGCTTTGGAGGTCCTCTAGAGCTTCCCTTCATAGAGGAAGGCTCTATTATACCCTTTTGGATCTACTGAAACCTGTAATCCAGGAATGATCATGCTTGATATGACTGACTTGAAAACTCATCTCCCTTACCACATTGGTTTCATATAGTAGTGGCTCACCCCACGAAATCTTTTACTTAGAATATTTTCCGCATGGTGGTTGATGAGGGTGACTCGACTTGCGTGATGTTTTTGGTGTGCTGGAAGGCCATTGTCCAACCCATTTTGTCTCTATCACCTACTCTGCTTACTGCTTTCAACAGTCATTCTTTCAGACCATATGGAATCATTCCTTCTTTCCCCATTCTATTAGGAGGACAGACCGTGTGCATCGAAGTTGAAGTGGTCGATGTGCCTCTTGACTACAACCTTCTTTTAGGAAGGAGTTTGACCTATGCTATGCATGTAGTGGTTGCCACAGTTGTTCGGGTCTTGTTGTTTCCACATGAGGCTAAATCGTAACCATTGATCGGTTGTCCTTCTCCCAACCCGACTCTTCATCGGGGGCATCCATGGTTCCAATGACTGATAACCCTCAGCCCAACATCATTAATGTGGGGGTTTGTTTCTACCCACCTTTGATGGGTACTTTTGATTACCCACCTTCTTTTGGCGATGTCAAGATGATCTCGACTACCCTCGACTAGCCTAGGGATGAAATATTTAAAGTGTCGTCATTCCATATGACTTAATTTAACAATTTGTGGACTCTTCCTTCCCCATTGAATTTGATGGAAAGGATAGGGCATCCTGGCATGGCCATGCCCTTGTCTGCGACAAAATTTGCATACAATATTGTCTAGTAAGCTTCGTCTGACCTCGATACGGCTCCCGCACAGACGTTATATCCAGTTCTCGAGCCTATTTGGGATCAAGGTTCCCTCGCCACTACCAATTCTTTATACTTGGTCTTGCACTTTGATGAGGCAATTTTATAGGCATTGACTGGTCCGGATAGATCCTGAGATGATCTCCATCACAAATCTTATTTCCTCCTAGAGTTAAGAAGAATAGAGGCAGGTGAATTCTTGTTGACTATGACTAGAGATAGGTCTTGTACTATTAATCCACTGGCTACACACATAGTTTATGACAAGGGTAATTTGGAAACCAACACTGAAATGATACCTATTGATATCTCTAGAACCCCTAGCGTCATGGAGAATGTCTTCGTCGGAGCAGTTTGCTCCCCTGAGGAAATTCTGATCTATACAAATTTATTTAAGGAATTCCACGACGTTTTTTCCTGGTCTTACGAGGAAATTATAGGCATTGATCCAAGAATCATCGAACATGAAATAATGACTTATCCTAATGCTAAGCCAATTTGATAGAAGCTTCATCCAGTGAATCCTCAGAAAGAAACAATTATTAAGGCAGAAGTAGATAAACTTCTGAAAGTTGATTTCATCTACTCCGTTCAGTTGACTCAAAGGGTGTCAAATCCCGTTCTGGTCAACAAAAAGTAGGGTATGATTTGCATGTGTATGGACTTCTGTGATTTGAATAAGGCATGTCCAAAGAATAATTTTCCCACCCCATTCATTGACCAGATTGTCGATGAATGCGCAAGATGTGAGGTCTTTTCTTTCATGGATGGTTTTTTGGGATACAATCAGATATAGATTAAGCCCGAAGACCAGCATAAAACATCTTTTATCTGTCCATGGGATACATTTTCTTATCGTAAGATGTCATTTGGCTTGAAGAATGCTGGAGCCACTTTTTAGCGAGCCATGTCTTTTTCTTTCCAAGACCTTAGAATTATAGTTGATTCTTATCTCGATGATTTAGCATCATGATCTCGTAAGAGATTTGATCATCCTGCACACCCCCAACTAATATTTGAATGATGTCACTACTATCAGATTCGTTTGAATCCAAACAAATGCAGATTTTGCGTGATGTCGGGTCATCTTCTAGGTTTCATAGTTTTGACAACCGGGATCATGGTCGATCCTATGAAGGTTGAGGCAATATTTCAGTTGCCTCCCCCATACACAGTCCCTCAGCTTTAAAGCTTACAGGGTAAAGAGAAATTTCTTCGTTGTTTTATCATAAACTCTGCCAAAATCACTAAAGGGTTCATGCATTTACTGAAGAAGGGAGTCCCTTTATTTTGGGATGAAGCCATTCAATGCTCTTTTGAAGTGTTGAATAATGCCCTCATGCCTTCCCCTCTACTCCAGCCTCCCAATTATAATAAATATTTATTATTGTACTTGGTCACTGCAGAGTCGACCATCGGTATGGTCTTGGTTCAAGAAGATGACCTGCTCAAAGTGCATGTGATTTATTACCTGAGTCGAGTCCTGGTTGGACCAGAACTAAACTACTCCCATGTTGAGAAGCTAGCGTTGGCAGCAATGCATGTTTTCCAACGATTCTGTCATTATATTCTTCTTCGTAAGACCACCACCGTTGTCATTGTGAACCTGTTTCAATACGTGTTGACACAACGTGTCAGCAATGGAAATATCACTAGATGGATCATTATCCTCCAGGAATTTGACTTGGATTTTTTTTCCATGAAATCTAGAAAGTCACTGGTCTTTGCGAAACTTATCTCGGAACTTTCGGTCGAATCAGGTCATGTTACGCCCAAAGAATCATCGATTAAAGGATATTTTTTTCTGATTTCATCTTCGAACCCCTAGTATGGAGATATACTAGTCTATCTCTAGAATTTGAAGTGCCCTGCCTTTGCTTCGTGCGATGACCGTCAATGTATATGCCATCAGGCAAAAAACTATCTCATACTTGATGACACTTTGTATCGTCAAGGTGTAGATTGCATACTTCGTCAATGCCTCATTCACGAAGAAGAGGAACTCGTTCTTAAAGACTTCCACACTTGAGCATGTGGTGGTCATTTGTCTGGGTTGGAAACAAAACAAAATATTATACGAGCTGGTTATGTTTGGATGACGTTAATCAAATATTGCATTGAATCAGTCAAGAAGTGCCACCCGTGTCAGATCTTCTCTTGGAAGGTGAGGGCACACCCTGCTCCCATGTTTCCCTTCATTATTGTTGGTCCCTTAACCAAGTGGGAGATTGATTTTTCTACATTCCACCTGACTTCATCTAGGGGGCATCGTTATATCATCGTAGTAGTAGACTACTTCACAAAGTGGGTCGAAGCTATGCCAACATTTAATAATGGAGAGATAACAACTCTCTTTATTTTCAATCAGGTAATAGCAAGGTTCGACATCCCGAAGGATATTGTCACTGACCATGGTAGTCACTTTCATAATAAAATGATGTCTAAGTTAACATCAAATCTTGGGTTGAGGCAAGAAAATTTATCACCCTACTACCCACAAGCGAATGGTTAGGTGGAGGCTGTGAATAAGTCCCTCATGACTATTCTATAGTGAACGATCAATTCTGCCAAGTCAAATTGGCATTTTTTGTTGTGCTCAGTGTTATGGGACTACGAAACGTCTGTAAAGAATGCCACCACACTACTACATATGGGTGTATTATTCCACGAACGTTTTCCACGTTTCCATTATTTTCATGTTTTTTTTAAATAGGGCGGGATTTTCGTCGATATTGCCACGAAATTTTGCCGATATAGCCATGAATAGAGTCATGATTTTCATCGCTATTTCCATGAAAGTTCGTCACTATTTCCATGAAATTTTGTCGCTATTGCCACAGAAATTTTACCTATCTCATTGGTCGGTGTAAACGGCTAGTTGACTAGTTGATCTATATATACCTGACTTTAAGATACTTTGTGACACACCTACTAGAGTTGCGACAATGTTCGTGGCTTTTGTTTGAGCTGTTTATTTTTTTTGTCACCCACCGGTTGAACAAATCCAATTCTCGATCTACATTGCTCAGATTTTGAACTTGCAAGGTTAATATGCTTTTTTTTATTGATGTACTCATTTAACTTGTAATTTTTTTTTCAAATGTCCAAATTTTGGGTCGCTTGTTTTTTCCTTGATAATATATTATATGTGTAGTACAATATTTCATATCTTTGGTTTTCGGATCTAGTTAGTATATGCTATGGAAAAGGGTATGTGGATTCCATAATATTCTAGGTTTATGGAATCCACATACCCTTTTCCCTTCAATTGTAGCTAGAAGGTCTCTCTCTTTTCATTGATAAAGATATGGAAGTGGTCTTGAAACTCAACCATGATCGATGAAATGATAGTAATTGATTTTCATTTTATTCTCTCTTTTCTTTTTAAGAACTAACAAGAAAACACCAACAAAGCTTGATTGAATCTTTGATACCACTTGTTACATCCCTAGTACCCAAATGGGATCACACTTGCATAAATTGAAAATAATATAACAGTGACAATAATGGTTGGGATACTTGCACACCTAATGATTGGCTAGCACTTACTAATTCAATTAAATAAAGGAAGAAATCTACATGAATACAATATTGAAGTTGATTGTTATATTGATAAACGATAAGTTATGGTATATATAAGACAGGGAGGAAACTCATGTTTATAACAATAAGATACATAAACACTAACCCTAAACTTATGTTGGGTATATATGTCATTATTATATAAAGGAAACATTTGTACACATATGACCTTATTATAAAGATGTTATCTATGTCGTGATTAGGCACATAATAATCACTTTTAACTAACCACCTTCAACCATATTAGCTTATGGTTAGCCACCTTTAACTTTATTGGCTTATGACTAAGTACCTTTAACAAATGAACTTATGATTATATACCATACTCTTCCAATATAAATAAAGTATATTTGTTTCAACTTTGTCAATAAAATCCACATGCCCTTTTCTTATATGTGGTGTTGTTTCTCTCAAATTTTTATAATCACACACAATTATAGATGTAGTGATTAACTTTAGTTTGTATTTGATGTAACTTGTTTATACACTATTAATAAGGAGTATCTAAAATATCAAAAATTCATGACAAAATCTATGATAACATGATGAAATCTACTAGTCATACAATGAAAAATGAGAACATGCCAAAGTGTCTTAGAAAATAAAAATGTGACCACTGTAAGTAGCATAAAATTGTGACCATTGTATGTATATGCAAATCAACACGTCATAATTTAAACCAATCCAACCCAATTGTGGATGACAAGTGGTCAGAATTCTTTTTTTAGTGGTGAATTTCAAAGATTGGCATTTTGTCTACAAAACAACTTAGAGGCTAGTGTATTATGGTGTTGAGTGATTCAAGTTTGAGAAATTTTTACCACTTTCGTTAAATCGTGTGTAATTATTTTCCATGGTGATTTAGTACACACTACTGATCTATATTACAAATTGAAGCATATCAATCTTAATAGTTAATCGATAATAAAATAAAAAGCTAGTCAAAATGTCTTAGAAGAAATAATTGTGAGGATTGTAGGTCACTGTAAATAAACATATCATAATCGAAAGGAGTAGCTAAAATATAAATATTTACAACTTACTGTTTGGTATGGTGTAGGTAAGACAATTACTTGTCAGGACAAGGATTTGTCACTATGAATGAAAATGATAGGAAGCTTGCTCAATTAATAGCGATATTAGAGGCAAGGGGTGATGGAAAATGTTATTTCCCTTGCTATGATTGCAGAGGATTGCAAAGAAAAATACTTTTAATAACAATAGTTGAAAAACATTGTAGGGAGAATGGGCACGTCGAAGGGGTTTATGAATATCATCCCTTGGTAAGAGGATACAATATTTAATGTATTCATTGTAATAATCAACATGTCATGAATTTTAGTAATATTTCTTATCGAGATTTTTATATTTTCTATACACACTAACTTTTCTACATTGTTTTTAAATATATAGATGATGCTCCCAAAATTTCAACCTCCAGAGAGTTATTTTCCAAGTACTAGCAGAAATACTCCTTTACAGGGTGATGAACTTTGAGATCAGAATATTGAAGTTGTTGATCAAGTTATTAATGATGATATGGATGGAAATAATGTTAGTGATTCAAATTAGGAATATGAGGTACATAGATTGATACCAGACACATTTTCTCTAATGGATGAGGACAGCCAGGATGATAGTCATGATGTTGATCCTCTACTCGAGAAGTCACGTCAACCTCTTTATGAAGGCTCAACAACAAATCTTTTATCTGTTATATTGTTGTTGGCGAACCTGAAGGTTTTGAATGGTTTATCAAACACATGCCTCACACAGATACTAAGGTATTTAATTTTCTAATTATTTATGCCTGCATGTTCACAAATACTTAAAAGGTTCAATTTTTTCCTATATTGCTATTGTTTTCTAATTTGTAAATTAGTATATTGGATACGATATTGATGATTAACATTGTTTACATTGACTTATTGTTTAGAATTTTTTATATTGTTAGGTGAAGTTCTATTACCGATGTCAAATATTTTTCCATGCACATATCGAGAAATATCCATGATTATGAAAGAAATTGGAATGGACTATCAGGATATTGATGCATATCCTAATGATCATATCATATATTATGGACAATAAGCATTAGAAAATGAATGCCCACAATGTCAAATAATTAGATATCGAACCGATAAAGCGTCAAATAAGGTGCCTTGCAAAGTTCTTCATTATATTCTGATAATTTCATGTTTCCAGCAGTTGTTTAGGTGCCAAAATATAGCACAGTTTAAGGATTTCCATGCAAAGAAAAAAATTCGAGACGACTTTCTTCGAATGCCTACATATGGTTCTGCATTTAGGTACATCGAAGAAAAGTGGCCAATTTTTAAAGAAGAACCTCGTAATGTTATACTTTGTTGGTAGCTGATGGTGTCAATCCATTTGGAGAGCTTCGTTCTACGTACTTAGTGTGGCATGTTTTTGTTATAAGAAATAGCCTTCCTCCTTGGATGTCGATCAAGAGAGAGCACACAATGTTGACAATGATTGTTCCAAGTATTTAATTATCTTTTATTTGCTTTAAAGTATGACAAAATATTTCATTTATTTGTTTCGTTTATGGTAATTATTTATTTTATATATAACTAAATCTAGATAAGTATAATTAATCATGCAGTATGTTGAACCAATTAGGTAGGTACCAGGTTAAAAGATATGAACATATATATTGAGCCTCTTATCGATGATTTGTTGAAGTTATGGGTTGGCATCACTATGTATGACATCTCTAGACCAACAGGGAAAAAACGATTTCAATTCCATGGAATACTATCATGGACAATTCACAATGCTCCCGGGTTAACACATTTTTGTGTTATATTGTTAATTTATTTTGTCATTTAATATTATATATATTTATTGAAAATATCATGCATTATTTTAAATTGTAACTCTAATTTGACGCTACATTAATTCATATATCTTGTAGGTCTTCAAAGAAAGGGTAAATTTGAATGCCCAGTTTGAGGTCCGAGGATAAAATCTTGGTTTTCAAGGAGTTTAGGAAAGGAAGTGTTTGATGAGTACAGGCACTTTCTGCCTAAGAACCATAGTTATCAAACTACAGACAAAGCAAAATTCAATGGTAAAGAAGAAAAAGGAAAAAAACCATGAAGAATGACACCTCGCCTATGGAAGTTGGAATATATTAGAAATCATGAAGGTATGCAAATTATTTATGTATGACATATTATATAAATATTTGGTTAATTTCATTTGTATTAATTTCATTTTGTCCCATTAATTAGTGTTAATTTCAATTTGTTGATGTTTCATGAATGTCATTAAGGCACGAATGGGCTTCCACGAGGAATGAAAAGTTACCTGATTCAATTCAGTATATTTCCATACTACGAGAAACTACAAATAGTTCATTTGTTTGATACAATGAATATCAGGAAGAACATAACAAAATTGTTATGGAAAATATTAGATGGAAGGACTGACAAAGAGAGAATTGGAAAGATTTGTTGTGACATACATGAAGCTAATCATGCATTGCAAAGTGTTCTTATTAATTCTAATGGCAATGGTCATGAACAAAATACTAGTCTTCCTTGGTTATTGACAGAGCAACAGAGAAATATTGTAAAAGAGGTCATTCAAAAAATTAGGTTTCTGACAGGGTTTTCATCGAACATACAAAATATCTTAAGGAAGAAAGGTTATTTTGGTGGGGTTAAAACACATGAATGACATACATTCATTAAGGTAATTAGTAGGTTATAATATATTTCCTTATTGGTACACATTTTTTGGAAACAAATAATAATTATTTATTTTTTGTTACAGTATGTTCTACCTTTATCTCTCTTAGACGACTTTGACAACAACATAAAACAAATTATTTATGTACTTGGAAAATACAGGAGGTAAGTATTGTTTTATAAGGAAAATGTACTTCTTATGTGATTTGTAGCAAAACTTATTGACATATTATGTTTTATCTGCAAATTTATGCATGCCTTGATATTATTTTATTGCATCGACATTTGTAGGTGGCTATCATCAAAAGAAATCCATAAAGAAGATATAAGATATTGGAAGAAAGAAATTCCCCGACTAATGTGTCAAATGCAACAATATGTACCTCCAACATTTTTCAATGCACAAGAACACTACCTCATACACCAATTTGAGGAGATTGAATTATGTGGACCAGTACACACAAGGTCGACGTGGATGGTGGAGAGGTAGTTGAAGTCACTAAAGGCTTTTATTAGACAAAGAGTACGTTCGAAGGGTTCTATGGTTGAGGGATATATGGTATATCAATGCATGGTGTATATTAGTCAATATCTACCTAAATTAGAAGAAAATATGAATGTGACTCGTATTTGGCATCTCAACTCCATCAACAAATTTGAAGGGGAGGTCCTATTGGGGAAAGGTAAAATGAGGACTGTGAAAGGTAATTATTAGATGTTGACATAGATTTAATATATTACACATTTATTAAATTACTCCTTTATTAACAATATATAATTAATGATATTAAATTGTTATGCTATCATATAGTTTCTCGAGAGTGGGATGCTTTACATTTATACATTGCAAACAACCTTGATTGGATGGATCATTGAATACAATATACTGAAGAATACTTCAGTAGGTTATCATGGGAAGGGGTGAATAATATAATTAAAACAATGCATCGTCATTGAGATCAATTTCATGATCTTACATCAAGGGAAGTTGATTTAGCCTTTGGTTTAAAAGATAAACATGCAAGTTAAATTTTTTACCCACATTTTCCTAGTTTTTTTCCAATTTTTCAATGTATTTGGTTTGTTATATTTTTGAAATATATGTTTACTAAGTCCTATAAGAGGTTTATTAATTCAAAATGTATTTTTTACTTGTTGTCCATGTTGCAGTTGAAACATCACAAGGCTCTATGGTGTAATGGTCATAAATTTTGTATCAAAATGTTGGATGATAAGATGAAAACCTCAGATTGTGGGATAACTGTAGTGTTTAAGGTCACCAACATTTCCTCTAGAAGTGACAGAAATCTGAAAGAAACTGAGAATAGGTACTATGGCCATTTGGAGGATATAATTGAGTGTGATTTTAATTCCTTTAAAATAGTTTTGTTTGAGGTTAAATGGTACAGGTTACAGATGCATGAACGTGATCCTGAAAGAAATATTATTGAGCATGATAATATATTTACCATGGTTAATACAAGGGCAATTGAACCGGGTACAGAGCCTTATGTTCTTCCAAGTCAATGTGAGCAAGTATATTACTCAGAGGTACCTGGTAAAGCAGGTTGGTCATACATTGTTAGATATGATCCAAGAGGAAGACCAATAAAGTATAATCATGTAGCCAAGGATTAACATAATAACGAGGAAGAAGATCATGATTATGCAAATCAAGAGCAGGTGGCTCATGTAGTCGATGTGTCAGATGAAAAAGTTGAAGAAGTTGATCCTCCAAATGTAGGAGACGATGATCTAATTGACGATATTGATAACTATATTAGCTAAAATGACATTGATGATGATGTTGATAGGAATGAGCCTTTCACCAATATCATTTTTGAATTAGATCCTGATATAGATGTTGAGATGGATGAAGAATCAGATGAGTGATATTTGATCGTTGAAAAGAAGAGGAATGTGTTTATATATTTTATATGATCTTTATATGTTTTTATTTTGTATAATATAGTATATGATACATGTTTTTTAGAATTTCAAATTAGGTAATATGAAGAAATTGAGAGTGATGTGAGGGAGGGGGGGGAATAATTAAAGCTTCCACCTTCACGTGGCTTCCCTTGTTTAGTAGAGAATGAACTATTATCAAAACCAAGAGGATATTTTCATGACTGCGCCTAATCATACCAACGATGTAGGTATGTCCATCATCAATTCATCATGTAAACCATAAACCCTAATTTAGTGGATTCATCGATTTGTTCCCAGTGAATGGATGTGTTGTTGTTGACATGGAATGGGACAACACATGTACCTTCTTAATTTTCTTCCTTCACTTGATGTGGGCCTGGTAATTCCTAGCCTTGAATTGAAAGCTGCCCCTAGTCTTAGTCATCACCCTTCATGACACTTTTCACCCAAAGATCATTATATCACAAGGTTGTAGGCATATGGGCATTGGGATGATGAGGCTTTATAACCCTATAGTAACAAGAGACATTAATTGAACTTTGACTACATTGAAAGGTGTGTGCAATTGAAAATACTAACAACCCAAAACTAAAAGGAATCAATACACATAATTTCAATGACAGGTGATCTAGCTGTGGTGTGTAGGAAGAGACCTAGCACCTTCAAAATTATCATTCTCCAAAGATTTTATACAAATTTTACAAGAAAATTGTACTAGGACTAGACATGGGCAATAGTGACCTGTGAATGGGGCCAACGTTGAAATTTTTTGAAACGGTTTATGAATTTATTGAAAATTGATATGGATAGACTATTCACATGACTTAACGATATGGGAGGGTTTCTGAACTCAAATTTGACTCACACACCCACTTGATTCCATCATCAATTCATCATGTAAACCATAAACCCTAATTTAGTGGATTCATTGATTTGTTGAGTTTTAGTGTTCTCAGTGAATGGATGTGTTGTTGTTGACATGGAATGGGACAACACATGTACCTTCTTAATTTTCTTCCTTCACTTGATGTGGGCCTGGTCATTCCTAGCCTTGAATTGAAAATTTCCCCTGGTCTTAGTCATCACCCTTCATGACACTTGTTACCCAATGATAATTAGATCACAAGGTTGGAGGCATATGGGCATTGGGATCATGAGGCTTTATAACCCTACAGTAACAAGAGACATTAACTGAACTTTGAAAGGTGCATGCAATTGAAAATTCTAACAACCCAAAACTAAAATGGATCAATACACAAACAATCAATGAGAGGTGGTTTGGTCGTGGTGTGTAGGAAGAGGCCTAACACCTTCAAAATTATCATTCTCTAAATATTTTATACAAATTTTACAAGGAAATTGTACTAGGACTAGACACGGGACACAATGACCCGTGAATGGGTCCAATGTTGATTTTTTTTCAAATTGTTTCTAAATGCATTGAAATTTGACATGGATAGACTATTCACATGCCTTAACAATATGGGAGGGTTTTTTGACTCAAATTTGACTCACACACCCACTTTATTCCATCATCAATTCATCATGTAATCCATAAACCCTAATTTAGTGGAGTCATCGATTTGTCAAGTTTTAAGTTACCAATGAATGGATGTATTGTTGTTGACATTGAATGTGACAACACATGTACCTTCTTAATTTTCTTCCTTCACTTGATGTGGAACTAGTCATTCCTGCCCTTGAATTGAAAGTTGCCCCTAGTCTTTTTCATCACCCTTCATGACACTTGTCACCTAACGATCATTAGATCACAAGGTTGGAGGCATATGGGCATTGGGATCATGAGGCTAACCCCATAGTAACAAGAGACATTAATTGAACTTTGACTAGATTGAAATGTGTGTGCAATTGAGAATACTAACAACCAAAAACTATAAGGGATCAATACATAGACTATCAATGAGAGGTGATCTGGCTGTGGTGTGTAGGAAGAGGCCTAACACCTTAAAAATTATCATTCTCCAAATATTTTATACAAATTTTACAAGGAAATTGTACTAGGACTAGACAAGGGAAACAATGACCTATGAATGGGGCCAACATTGAAATGTTTTCAAACTGTCTCTGAATGCATTGAAATTTGACATGGATAGACTATTCGCATGCCTTAACTATATGGGAGGGTTTATGGACTCAAATTTGACTCGCACACCCACTTTATTCCATCATCAATTCATCATGTAAACCATAAAACCTAATGTAGTGGAGTCATCGATTTGTTCCTAGTGAATGGATGCATTGTTGTTGACATGGAATGGGACAACACATGTACCTTCTTAATTTTCTTCCTTCACTTGATGTGGGCCTGGTGATTCCTAGCCTTGAATTGAAAGTTTCCCCTAGTCTTAGTCATCACCCTTCATGACACTTGTCACCCAACGATCATTATATCACATGGTTGGAGGCATATGGGCATTGGGATCATGAGGCTTTATAACCTTACGGTAACAATAGACATTAATTGAACTTTGACTAGAATGAAAGGTGCGTGCAATTGAAAATACTAACAACCCAAAACTAAAAGGGATCAATACACAGATTGTCAATGAGAGGTGATCTGGCCATGGTGTGTAGGAAGAGGCCTAACACCTTCGAAATTATTATTCTCCAAATATTTTATACAAAATTTACAAGGAAATTGTAGTAGGACTAGAAATGGGAAACGATGACCTATGAATGGGGCCAACGTTGAAATTTTTTCAAACTGTTTCTAAATGCATTGAAATTTGACATGGATAGACTATTCACATGCCTTAACAATATGGGAGGTTTTCTGGACTCAAATTTGACTCACACACCAAATTTCTTCCATCATCAATTCATCATGTAAACCATAAACCCTAATTTAGTGGAATCATCGATTTGTCGGCACATGACCAAGGGGAGTAGTCGAGGGAACACAAGGGCACACGAGGGCACACGCACGCACACACGAGGGCACCAAGAATGGTACATGTGAGGCAACACATGACCAAGGGGAGTAGTTAAGGGGACACAAGGGAAAACACGAGGGCACCAAGAATGGTGAGTGCCCTATAAAAATTAGCATTTGAAGTCATTACAAGTGAACATTTTGGCTTTATTGATTCATTGTTAATAGCCTATAGTCTATTACAATTTTTTCCTCATGTGTTGCCTTCATCATTGCAAATATTTTCTCTTTGTTTTTCCCTTTTAGTTCACCCTTTCTTAAAATAGGTTGTTCAACTTTTTTAAATTGCATGACAAACCCCAACCTAATTTCCCATTGCTCACAACTTTCATATGGTGTAGATCTAGGTACTTTTTACAACCATAGTTGATGCTTTTCAATAACTCTCATGTTCTTCCTTACCATTGCAATAGCCCTACTAGTAACCCATTTGTTGTCACAACTTGTGGAAACTATCATGTTTGTAGCACTATCCACCATAAACCCATGCCTTTTCCTTGCCGATAATTTTTGTGGTTAGTCCAACCTAGGTTTGGTCCTTTGTTTGTTTTGTTTTTTGATTCTCAATAGTTGTAAGAGTTGAAACCACCTTCTCCCTTTCTTCCAAAACTATTCGAATTGGTGCAAAAGAACCACCAATCCTGAAATCACTTGAAGCAACATTCACATCATTGAGGGTGAAATGTATATTTATTTTGGATCTAAATTTTCCTTTAACAATTATGTATTAGGTCAATCTTTTTGAAGCTTCATCACCAATCATTGAACTCACTATCTGCTTTCATGACATGCTTCCTCCATGCACAATCATATTATTTTATATGAGGCCTTTGCCTTTTTTAGGCAAGGCAAATATGCTCCATGGAACCAATATTGACAATGCATGGTCCACCAAATTTGTAGAGCATAAAAAACCTCTAAGGACTGAAGTTTCTATATGACTAATTTTGGAAGAAAAAATAAACCAATAACTGTACATAATAAATGTGTCTTTCTTGAATATTTTTTCTATAGCCACGATTTTACTAACAAAATGAATGTCTCTAAATAAAGAACTACTAAGTTTTTGTTAAAAATTGAATATCCTAGCAACATGGGAAGGAACAGAATGGGCTAGATGCTCATGACTCAATACTTTATTTTTTTAAATTAACTTTGAAAAGGCCCATGATATGGTCAATTTCCCTTCATCCTGGTCACACTTAAGGCTCTAGAATTTGTCCCCTTGTTCCCTAGGGCCATGGAAAATCTTCTTAGAAGCAATGATGTATCTCTCCATCAACATATATAAATAAGAAGAAGTAGGGCTACTCCATTATATTTGACAAGGATCTATGTTGGAAATTGAAATTTATCCGAGAGGTGATCTAAAATGAGAGGTGATCTGGCCATGATTTTACTAACAAAATGCATGTCTCTAAATAATGAACTATTAAGTTTTTGTTAAAAATTGAATATCCTAGCAACATGGGAAGGAACAAAATGGGCTAAATGCTCATGAATCAATACTTTATTTTTTTAAATTAACGTTGAAAAGGCCCATGATATGGTCAAGTTTCCCTTCATCCTGGTCATGCTTAAGGCTCTTGAATTTGTCCCCTTGTTCCCTATAGCCATGGAAAATCTTCTTAGAAGAAATGATGTATCTCTCCATCAACATATATAAATAAGAATAAGTAGGGATAATCCATTATATTTGACAAGGATCTATGTTGGAATTTGAAATTTATGTGATGGTAATAGAAGCCTTGGTCTACTTGATCTTTCACATTATAGGTTAATGTTAGATTAAAGACATCCCTCTCCCTAAACAAGGAATCAAGTAGTTTGTCACCGGGAATTTTTCTAAGGATTTATTTCTCACCATTAGAGAGGAATATAAATTAATGATCAATGCAATGGACTATATTTATATATTTATATCATTTATATCATTTAGAGAGAAATCTATTTATGTCATTTTTAGGGAAAGTATGGAGGGTGGTAAGAACCTCACAAAGCAAATTAGATTTTTTGTTGCATGTTGAGGGTCTATATGGAAATCCTCATAATACACATCCAACCTCGAGGTTTTGTGCACCAAATGGATTTTTAGAGTACTATAATAAAACAAGATCTCGAACTATCGATGGAACACAAAGTCTCATATTCGGTTTGTCTTTTAATGAACATTCATTATGGTGGTCCTCCATCCTTTGCATGAAGGAAAACCCTTCATCGAGACAACCTAGTTCTCAACCCTAAGAGGCATTAACATGATTAGAGATGTTTTTGTCTCTGAGACTTGGGACAATATTATGTAATATAATATTATATAAATATACATAATTTATAAATTATATATTATAATTTATAATTTATATATTATATAATATATGCTATATTATA
>ML777842.1:368985-384068 GCA_009831015.1 Picea engelmannii
CCACCTTCATGTGGTTAGCCCTGTTCAGTAGAGAATAACCTATTCCTGAAACAAAGAGAATCTCATTAAGGTATGCGACCACTTAATTGTTTTCTAGAGTATTTTACATAACTAAATGCATGTTTATTTGATTATATATTATTGACTCATATAAATAATTTGTGTTTTATGATTCATGCAGGTCTTGGTGATGGAAATGCATCTCGTGGAAATTTTTTATCAAGTTGTATAGACTAATGGATCTGGTGAAAGGACAATGATAAGGTAAGGGCTTTGACGTGTTTTTTAAAGTAGGCTTTATACTAGTAAAATTTCACTATCATCATGAAATGATACAATTGCATTTTTGGTAGGCAAGCATCAATTTGTTTAACAAAGTATGAATCATAGACTGTGGGAAAAACCTTTTTTTGTATTCTTACATTGACCAATACAACTATAATAGATTTTTAGTACAAAATCTTAACCACACACACACACGCACACACACACACATATATGAACCCTAAGTAAACAAATGATAGAAGATAAAGGGAGAATATGTACTGATAGGAGTGAATGAAGATAATAATATGAATAATGGAGTGGAGAAGGCACTCTAGCCTTGAATTGAATGATACTTGCATACAACATATCTCATTGTAATATATGTTGTGATAGTTGTGTCTTCTCACTATAATGTATGTTTCTATGTCCATCATGGGATTCCTAGAGCACCACCTATCATTCATGATCCAACACATAGTAGTCAAGAATCCCATCCATTGCTAATGTGTGCAAGTACCATATGATTAACTAATAATTTGTATTCTTAATTATGAGCTATCAATCTTTACTATCACCATATTATTCTAGTGCATGTAGATTTATATTTGAAGTTTTGAATATTAGTGAAGAATTCAAGAACTATAACTTCCATGCAAAATATATCTACATTCAACACTTTATGAGCTATCCGAACATTGTTCCAATTGTAGATTTTCGAGAGGTGATTAGGTCCCACATTTTATTTACCTAGTTTAACCACCACTTCAAAATCAAACTCCTAAAATAGTAGCAAACATCGATAGAATTAACCTTCCAATATTGTATTGTTTACCAAATACTTGACCACTAAATTATCAATGGACAACTTGAAGGACTGGTCTAGAATATAATACTTGAAATTTTGTAGCATATACGCAATCACCAAGCCTTTTCCTTTCATGGTTGTGTAATTAAGTTTTTTTTCTAGAAAATTACCTAGGGTGGTGTAGCATGTGTTCCCCTAGCTATGCCAACATGTTCCCAATGCAATGGTAGTGGAATCCACATGGACATGGAAAGATCCCAATGCGATAAAATGTATGTTGGGTTCTTGGAACAGTTCAAATTATTTTGATAATAATAACTTTGATTTGGTCTCCCAAGAAGGTCTAAGGTTCGAGACCATATAGCCCTATACATTCCACTAAGTTACACTACTCTTATATATATATATATATATCCCCTCATAGTACCTATGACTTGGAATTTCAAAGTATTTCGTATCATATCAATATCTTGTCCTTATCAAGATCACTGGATGGCAACATCGGTCAACACAAACCTTATGTCTAGTAGGTTCCTAGTGGGTAAAATATGCCTACTTCTTTAGCCATGAGAGACCTTGTCCATGTTCTTGGATTCCTACTCTTTATCTTTCTTATATTTGATGCTATACTTGCTTGATAGGATCAACTTTTTATGAGTAGAAGAACCTCCTATCTTGAACACTATTTCAACAATGTCTTGGGATATGTCCTCTATCCATAGAGAATGGGTGTTTTTTTCTTTCTGGTTTATGTTTTGAATTGTTCTTCTCTTCTTTTTAAAGCAACCCCCTTGAATGTTGGGGCCATCCTACCTAGTGACCTTTTTAGTAATCTTCTTCTTCCCCCCCTTTTTTTTTGTGTTGTAGGAGCCACTTCCACACCATTGGTGGACTATGAAGCTAGAAATTCTTCTTCAGTTATCTTAAAAAATTGATCCCAAATAACCTTGTGTTTCTATATTTATAGGGAATCAATGATAATAAACTTAATAATCCTGTTATGGACGCCTGCCTTTGTATTTCCTTCTTTCAATCTTGGGGGCACTTAGTGCATTTGGAGGATGGGTGAGAAACTTAGAACTTGAATTGGGTTTAAAATGAGTAAATTTGCATTCAAAATGAGTCATGTTGGTGCATACTTTTTCTTTGAAATCACCACATCTTGTGATGATTTCTTTATTTCATGTCAAAATACTTACCTTTTTTGCATAGGCCACAACTCTTTCACTTGACTACTGGCACCTTGTTATGGATTAGCATTGCAATCCCATCTCCCCCAACTTATATTTCAAATGATCATGTTTGAAACACTTTATAAATATGGCCCAGTTTTATAAGAATGGTATAAGTATGGATGGTAAGAGTATTGGAAAACTAGATAATGCTTAACACTGTATTCAAACAATGCAATTACTTAAATCAAAGATAACATAGGTGATAACTTGTAGACATGATAAATGAAATTATGTTTGATGAAAATGTATTGAGCAATTCTTGATTTGAGAGGTAGCTTGAAGGAAACAAAGTCTTGGCATGAGTTTGCATTCTACTTTCATGAGGAGACAAACTCTGTAGCATAATTTAATTTTTAGCAAACTTTGTAGCTAGGCCTATTTTCTTCTTAGGAGTTTGCATTGGTAGCATACTTGTAGGTGTTGAAGTTTGTAGTAGAATCTACACCGCTAGAACAGGGAGGATGTAGGATGGGAACTTTGTAGCAGTATGACAATGTTGATATTTGGGCATTCTGATTGTGATAAAAGGATGTAATTTTGAGCAATAATATTTTTTTTTGCATTGAATTCCTTCTAGTTATTGAAATAGGTGAGGGTTTATATGATATCAAGCTAATACCTTTGAAGTCTCCTTCTTAGCCTAAAACTGTTAAGCAATGTACATTGTCTTTTGATAGTGGAATTGGTCTTACAATGTACATTATCTTGAACTTGTAGACAACCTATAAAAATGATACTTTGAAATTTTGGAGAATTCTTTCTTTTGATCGATTCCATAGCTCCA
Source organism: Picea engelmannii (assembly GCA_009831015.1). NCBI lineage: Eukaryota > Viridiplantae > Streptophyta > Pinopsida > Pinales > Pinaceae > Picea > Picea engelmannii. Next base: position 372,077 of record ML777842.1, read on the forward strand.
ACTGAATGATGATTCCTTTTTCTTCATATTATTGATAATGACTATACTAGAGTGATATTTTCTTTGTTTATGAGTTACTTGGGGTAGTAACCTCTTGTAGAGTTCTTGAAATATTGGCAACTATAATGTTTTTGAATAATCTTGTGAGTATAATGGATGGATGTCGAATATTTATATATGACTATGGAAAAGCTCTATGGAAGCCCTAGTTTAGCCATGAAAACTCGATGAAATTAGATTGCCTAATAAATGATTATTTCATTTAATGAGACCCATCATAACTTACTCTAGATTATGCACTGTTAAATATCATAGATTTATCTTGAATAATAGTCATGGCTATAGTATTGATGCAAATATCTAACACCATTATAGATGACATCCATATTTTAAATGTACTCAAACATTATATTGCATGGATTCTATATATCAAATATATTAGTGGCAATGACATTCTTTACAAAATTTGATTTTGATAGTTGTGTGATCCATTGTTTTTTTCCCTATTTCAGTCAACCTTTATGTTGAAGATCATCCATCAAGATGTTGTGTATATGGTATGAGCTATCCTAGAGTTACCGAGCTCAGCAATTTTTGTAAGTCTATGCTATTGAGGGATATATGGTTGATGCTTATCCTATTTCTTGAAACTTGTAGTTGGATCCATGATACTTCTATAATGCCATAAAATATAGTTAAATAGGCATAAATAAGGTATAATGTATTTGAAATGATGTAGAGGAGAATCATTAGGATAATTTTTCTTTTATTTAATATTTTTTCTCAGAATAGATTTCCATTTTTGGTTTTCAGTTTTTTTATGCCTAGTGGTGCCTCACAGAGGTTTTAAGCATGAGTAAACATTTTATTCCATATAATAAGACTTTCCAGGAAACTTAGTTTCCAAGCCAAGCTCCATCTTAATATGCCTCAAAATAAGTTTTCATCATTAGACATATATATTTCATTTAATTTTTTTTTTTTCATGAGATGGTTGTTTTCTTCCATATGGAAGGTAGGGGTTCCATCAATCACAACTAGTTGTGGTTGGGTTTCAGAATGTCCTAAGCCTCCTTGTTTTTTTTGGATTCATATTGATTCTTCTATTTGAACTCAGGAGGAAGAAAAACATGTTCGTTATGAATTCCAATATATTTCCTTGACATAAACTAGCCAACTTTTCGGAGGAACACACATATATAAAATATTAGGTGGAACCATTTGTACTACTGCTTGCATTTCATGCTAATAGACCCTTATTCTATTTGACGCATACAAGAGTTTTTCATCTGAATAATCTTTTGAGATTTTTTTTTTTAAGTGGATGTTTTTGTTTCCTTTCTATAATTAATTTTGAGTTCTTAGTTCTTTCATTGGGTAGCTCACTCTTCCTGGCAAAACACTTAAAATCTTAACTTGAATTTGTAGAAAACTGCTTTGCACTATCATCTTCTTATCACCTTTAATGATAGTTTGTGGCAAACATACTTTTTTTTAAAATAATTGTTATAAATATCAGTGCTATGTCTTTTAAGATTATGGGAACCCAGAATTCAACTTTCACTCCAAATACTCTTCGAAAACATACTTCTTAAGAAATTGTTCCTCAAATAACTCCCATGTCATAGAAAAAGTACTCCACCCAAATTGTGGTTCTAGAGTTCTCCACCATAGTAAGGCACTTTTCTTAAACTATTAGATGGCCAACCTAGCCTTCTTATTACTATAGTGATTTCGTAGAGAAAATGATAGGTTCATTTTTTCCAACCATGATTTGGATTATACTGAGAACGAAATAAGACAAAAACAAAAATATAGCAGAGAACACAAAAATATAGTGAAACCCAAATTCTGTTAATGAATATGATAGAAAAACATTGTGGGACACAAACTTGCAGAATGAGGTAGCTTATCTCTGAAAATAGAGAGATGTTGGCTATGCTTCATTTGCAACAAGCTTTACATCACACTCCATTGCATGCTTGAAGGGCCTCCTTCACCTCAATTATATATGAGAGAGTGAGAGGAGAATAATTCCATGATGCATGTAGGATAAATTAGTATAAGTTTATAAAATGCCATAGGCATGTAAAATACTAAGAATTATCAGGCAATCACCATCCTAGTACTACTCTAGCCCGAGTGCACTTCACTATTCTAATGGGATCTAGTGCATCAACGCTATGTTGTAAGTATGTACATAATACCAATAGGAAATAATTACATGATGTATGTAATTATCAAATGAAGATGCTATTACATTGCATTCCCCATCAAAAGGGTGAATATTATGGTTTATCAAAACTATATGCTTGAAATATTGATTCAATGGAAGAGGTGGATGGCCACTGAGATCCACCTGGATCATTACTCCCCCCTTAGGAAGAAATGATACCCATTGCATAAAGTTCCCTCGGGATATGTAGATACTTTTGCTGAATTTGCACCTTGGTGAGTCGCTTGCCTTGTTGAAGTAGATGTAATGCCTATACTTTTCTTGTGGAAGGATGTCATGAACTTTGCTACAGTGAAATGTAGTGGGGAAAATATGTGTATGAGTGTTTTGTCTGGGTGATGTGAGGCGAGTTGCATGACTCTACCCAAGGATTATGAATTGAGCCAGTAGTGCTCATATTGTAACTCTATTTCTCATAATAAGACAAGCTATGTGTTAGGCACTACTGGTGCTACCCACACTATGTATCTATGTATCCTATATGTTTCACATGTTTCATTATTGTATTCTTAAATGAGGCACCAAATATAGACTTAGCTAGATTCAAGGACATGTTGTACTTTCTGCAACATGGAAATAGTTGTCTCGGGTGATTAAAAGTATCTCCTGATATCTTGGAATGAATAGTATGGTCATCGAGGTAAACCTAAATAATCATACCAATTAATTCATCAAATTTTATGTGTGTATCTCTCTAAAAATTGGCACCCTCATTGATTATAACAAAGGTCATGCATTCAAAAGTGAAGGTGTCTCACTGAGTAGTGAAGGTGGTTTTATTATAATCTTCTCACTTGAGGTGAATTTGATCAGAACCTAAGAATCCATCAAGCAGAGACATCATTTGGGATCCTACAACTTGTTGCAGGATTAGTTCCATGTTGGGGAGCATAAGGTTATCCTTCCCTCTTTCCTTGTTAAGGGTGAAAAAGTCTACACATAGTCAAATGTACCCATTCATTTTGTGAATTAGGACCAAGTTAGAAACTCACTAAAAGTACTTGACACATAAGTCAATAATTATCTCTCCTTCTTCTACTTCCACCTTTGCGGATTTTGGTTTACTTTTCCTATTGCTTCCTTTTCCATTTTCTTTTTCTCTTCTACTGAAGAAGAAGCCTATGCCTCAACTACATATGTATCCTCTCTTGCTAATGGTGTTTTATTTACCCATTTAATTGCTTCTGAGTCAATGGATTAAACCACCTCTATTGCTTATGCCCTTACCTATGCTTTTGAAGAATCATATTCCTCTCTAGATACAAGGTCAATGCAATCAAATGGATCTATGGATGTCAGTGGTGGGACTAGATATAGAACCAGTTATGATAATTGTAGTGAACATCTTGTCAACTTCCCTCCTAATAGTGGCCTCAAAGGCTAGAGTAACTAGCTGTTGTCTTTTCCAAATAGGAATAGTGTTGTATTTTATAGTAATACCATGATGGATAATTCTTAGGTCAAAACCCTAAAATTCATCATATGAATAAACAAATACATCCCTGAATTCAAGGAATAAAGTAATATTATTTTTCTTTTCTAACTCGAAACAATTAGTGCTTATAGACAAAGTTTTAGGGTCATCATCTGCACCAATATTCATAAGGATAATGTATGATACCTTTCTCTTTGAAGCCTCTTGAGAGGATGTGTTCTTACTACCAACATCACTTAGGGAAAATGAATTATCCAAAGGTAGTAAGCCCCTAGGAAACGTTTTTTTGTCTATGAGAATGAAATTAGAGTATAAACTTGCTCTCAATAAGAAAAAAACAACAAATGTCCCTATCATCCTGGAAAATTTGCCAAGAATCATCATTATCAAGTAGGTGAAGTTTATAGAAATATATCATAGGGTGGCTACAATGGTTAGCCAATAGCTATCTCTCAAGTCTAGTAGTGTAAGGGAATATCTTATCAACTATACAAATTTGCTTCTCTACAACTATTTCTAACTCTTCATATGGATTCTCATGTAGATTTATTTTTTTTAAAACCTAGAGGCGTGGAAATAGCGATGAAATCTTGTCGTAAATGTTTTACTCTACCAAGAATTTTCGTGGCAACAATGACGAAAGTTCATCGCCATACAAAAATGATTTTTACTCTACCAAGGCTTTTTCGTGCCAATAACGACGAAGGTTCGTCGGAATGTTCCATGCTTTTTTGTTGCACATATAGCATCTGCGTCATAAATTGTTGGTGAGTCAAGAATTTTCATGGAAATAGCGATGAAAGTTCGTCACAACATTCCATGCTTTTTCACTGCACATATGGCATCTGTGTCATAAGTTGATGGTTAGTTTTTTACTTTGGCATGGTTTTTCGCCCCTATTGTGATGATGTTTCGTCTCTATTGCCACAATTTTCAAGGTAAACCTATCTTGAGGATGATGACATGTGGAGGCCTTATGTCTTCTCTATTTCCATGAAAACCTCGTTCTTGGATATAGCGACAAAAAAAATTCCACGAAAAATAGTCTTTTCTTACTTGGAAAGTGCAACGGATATGTGTGGCAATAGCAATGAAAAACCGTGGCAAATTTGGTCATATGTAGTAGTGTCAGTTTCTCACCTTTTCAACTAATTTATGCGCTGGAAGCAGTCTTTCCTATAGAGTGCTAGATCCCATCTCTAAATTTGGCAGTACATTTATTGCCAGACACTTCACCACTTGAGAAACACTTATTATATCTCGAGCAGCTCAATGAGCAATGTCGTGATCTAGTCTTAGCCAACGAAGCTCATAAGCAATGAGTCAAGTGTCAGTATGATCGATCTATTCTTCCTTGGATTTTCTCTGAAGGTGAACTTGTATTGGTATATGAACAAAATAAGGATCATGTGTATGCCCGCAGGCAAAAAACAATCTTCCCGCTTGCATACGCGACTGTTTCCAAGACAACCTGTGTACACCCTCAATAACATATAAAAATAAATAAAAGATGTAAGATCTAACTCCCCCCTTGAACTTGTCATGTGATAGGATGTATGTCCACTGGAGAGAGAGGGATCATGAGCATATGGATATCTTGGTCGATGAGGACCTTGTTGATATGGCCGCATTGAAACAATGCAGTTTATGAAAGTTCTTCCCATGTCCATTCATGAGGGCACAACCCAATATGTTGAATGCCTTGGTGTATTATTGGCACCCCGACACTGAGGCATTTATTCTTAAGGGGAATTCATTGACTCCTACAACTAAGGAAATATACTTTCTGACTGGCCTCTCTAGGAGAGGGGAACCAGTTAACTTGCGTACATTTCCCCCCGGGCCCTACAACATTTCCAAGTTGATCGACATGTATTGCGAGGTTGACACTGAGAAAGTAGGTTCTCAGGTGCCAATCCACAAGATTACCAACCTATCACCGAAGGTGATAGTTTTAATTATTGGGCGGATCACTGGATCTGTGGCCTTACATCAAGCCTCCTGAGTGCACATGTATTGTGCGATGCAGTGCTTAAATGCATGAATATTCCACTGGAGCATGACCATGCTTGACTTCATGAATAGGAATCTCACAGAGTTTCGAGCGAGGAGTAACAAAAACTTTGCGTTTGGTACCATTTGTGCTCTTTCTTCTTCGAGAGGGTACCCAACCTTAGTCCGCGAGAGACAGTGTGGGGGCATGTGGCCTCCTTCCCAGCAGTGAGTAGATGGACAACATTGCTTCCGCGATAGGGGGGAGGAAGGACCATAGAGGCCTTCTATGATGCATTTTTTTGATTGGTGGGCATGATAGATTCCAGTGATAGAGGACTACCCCTATGCTGGAATCAACTTTTCCAGGGATCTGGACATGCCTATTCCATTTCCTTAGAGATAGGTTGAGAGGAGAAAGATATGTGGAAGCACAGTTGGAGATTGGTGAAGAGGAGCCCGGACTAGGTTCCTGGAGCAGTCATCAACCTCGTTGTAAGTAAACATTGTGATATCAATAAAAGAAATACTTTTCCTGTCTCAAAATATAATGTGTCAAATTTTTGTATTCAATTTATGTTTCATTATAACATCTAACCCATAATTTATATATGAAATTCATGTTTGTAGTTTCCTGTTTATCTGTTGGTGAATGCAGGCCATCCTTGGGAGGATGCTTGTAGTCAACAGAGCTATTGAACACGAGAGGATCGATGTTGGACGTAGAGTAAAAGGTAAATTTACCTGATCTTTTCACTTTGTCTTTCATGTATGAATTTGGGGTATGTTTGGGGTAGTTATAAAGGTAGGAGACTTTTAGACGGTTAGATCTTCCTACATGTTGAACCCTAGTGTAGTCCATAGGTGGGTTTTCCTGCTATAAAACATTTCCATGTGCTTAAGAAATGTGCAAGAACCTCTCATTGTCACACTATAACTACAACCATAAGACCATTAACACACACACATGCAATATTATGGATATTATGGATGTTGTAAATTAGGTCTCCTGCAAAGCTATTAGGAGTGTTCTATGTATCTCATAAAGATGATACTAAAATATTTATGTTGAATTTGTCTATTGTGAGCCCAGTGTGCATGATGTGATCTAATATGCTCATTAATTGTTCCCACTTTAGGAGGTAATTGTCCTCAATTTCTGGTACATATGGTGCAATTGTTGGTCAAAATCAAAACCATGGGTCTTTCCCATGATCCTCAAAATATGTCTTTCCCATGATCCGAACCATGGGTTTCAATGACATCAAAGATATGAGAAAATATGAACAAGGCCCAACTGAGATACTAATTATTGAGAAAATACATAAGGGATTAGGTATGAGATCCACTCCAAATACAAAGCTTGCTGAAAATGGAGAGATACATTCTATCTTTACCCCACCAACAAATAAGAAGGTTGAATGTGAGAATATGATAGGGGATTTAAGTTAGAGGAATCTAGTCCTTGGTATTATCAATACATGCCAATACATGAAACAAGAATCAATACCATTGGAAACTGACAATACCCCTCCTCATAAAACTGAGGAACAAAGAAATTTGTAGAGGAAGAAACAAAGATAAATGAAGAGGTGGAAGTTAAATGAACAGAAGAAGAAGAGGAAAAATAGAAAACTATAGAGGAAGAAGAAGAAAATATGAAGGATACAATAGAGGAAGCATATACAAAATATGCATAGGAAGAAAAAATGGAAGTATGAAATAGAAAAAGAAGATAATAAAGTAGTTGAGGAAGAAGAAAATAAAAAAAAATAGAACAAGAGGGAAACAAGGTTGTAGAAGAAAAATCTAAGTTACAAAGGAAGAAAAAAATATGAAAGAAGAGGTTGAGATGAAGGAAGAAGAAGAAAAGAGAAGGCATAAAATAGAGCATAAGGGAGAAGAAGCAGAGGCCATAGATACTAGAGAAATAAATGTGCATGATAAGTAGGATGAATACAATAAAGAAAGAAAGAGGGAAGGTGGCCAAGATGGAAAAAATTCAAATGTGAAAAAGGTTAGAAATAAATACCTAGAACTAAAACATAAGGAGTAGCCAATAATTTCCCATCAAGGAGAAACCAACCCAAAAAAATAGGTATATCTTCCCACTTTGTCCACTATTCTCCCTCCCTCTCTCTCAAAATCATCTAACTTGCTCTCCATGGTTGGGCCTAGTGGGGTCCCTAACACACTTGGTGCTGGTTTCTCACAAATACATAGTGATATATCCTCCTAGTTCTATGTTATACAAACTTTTATTTTATTTTACCATCCCATTCTTCTAAGACTCTATAAGAGAAAGAGAGAAAACATGTAATTTTTTTTTTGTAGTTGCACTAAATCCTTCTCACCTAATTAATAAACCAATACTTTTTCCTTGCTATGATGCTACTAGCAGCCTTTTTTACCATGACCACCCTAGAACCCTTATCCTAGAGGCCCTATTATGATATGAGACCTAAGGATTGCAAGTTTTCCCAATTTAGGTTCAAGCCTCCCAACTACCGACCTTAGATAATATCAAAATGTCTAAGAGCACCAACAATATTATTTATAATCAATATTACAAGGCCACACTTGAGAACACAAATTTCAAACATGGGTATGAACCCTTGGGCATATACAACTTATATTTGATATGTATATTAAGGGATCTAGACACTAAGAAAGGAATTATGGAGAGAAATTTGATTACCATAGGATAGGACCCATAGGTTGTAGAAGGATCTCTCTTCTTTCTCAAATAAAAAGAAGAGAAAATAAAGGATTTAAAGAGCACATAGTTTGCATCAACAAATCCATTGATTAAACAAATCCTAGAGGAGAAGAAAAAAATGGTAGATAAGGTTAGCTTGTTGAATAGGGAACACATTACACTTAACATCAAGATCAAGTCCTTGAGTGTAAGGGTGGAACATTTTGGAAGTTTCAAAGATCAATGCCTTAGATTTAAATGACAAACTAAATAAAGCATAGGAGGATATTAGGGTTTTTAGGTCTCATCTTCTCATGGCATAGAGCACTCCAACCCAACCCACTCCCATCATAATACTAAAATAAGGGTTTCTAATATATAAAAAAGGAAATAAAGGATAAATGAACCGCTCAAAGAAGTTGAATACTAGAAACTAAGCATCGGGTTAGCTCACAACAGGGGTCCAACACATAAAATATGGTAGAAAAAAGAAAATTCAATCTGAAAAAGAAAGGGAAAAGGATAGAGAAGACTGAGAAGAAGCTAGTGGAGGAATGAGATGAGGTGGCCTTGGAGAAAGAAGAAAAAGGTACTTGGAAGGTCAAATATTAAGAAGTTCTTGAGGAAGTGAGGATGCATGCAAATATTAGAGAAATCAAGTACACAATGTGGGGCTATGTTATTCAAGATGACTTGAAACTATGAGAGAACCTCTAGTTATATTTATAATTCAATGTCTTACATAGGAAATTAAGGATGCATCTTGATGATACACACGTTTATGTAGAAAATAAATCTTAGGTGGATCAAGAAATGAGAAAAATCCTAAATAAAATCTCCACTAATGCTAGATGTTGGTTATGTGAAGTGCAAGTCGGCCATAATGTAAAGTCATGTAATAGTCATGTTGGACGTTTATATATATATATATATATATATATGAGCACCTTCAATGATTGTGACATATTGCTCTTACTCTTCTGCACTTGGTCTTTCTCTGCAGTTGTCTAGGGAATTTCGCTACAATTGTTCTTTCTCCTTCTAGGTTTTGTTATGTCTTTGTCATGCCAATTGGAGACTCACTATGACATGTGTCTTGTCCTTGGAGGATCGCTATGAATTGTGTCTTATCCTTGGATGTTCTTTATGAATTGTGTATTGTCCTTGGAGGCTCTCTATGAATTGTCTCTTGTTATTGGAGGCTCACTATACTTGTGTAGTGTCATTGGTGTCTCGCTATACTCTTGCCTTGCACTCTAGAGGTACTCGCTATGCTTTGTCATCTCTCCTTTGGCCTAGGGTTTTTGGCAAAGGACTTGATAAATCCATGATTGTATATTTATTTATAAGGACTTGATCATAGTGAAAGGTTGGTGATTTATAAGGGTGTTATAACCAATGGGAGCACAAAATAACTCAAGCTACACATAAATAAAAATATCAAGACAAGAAATGAAAATTGACATATTAACATAACACTATCCAACTATGTTATTGAAATTCAACTAATGATAGCTTATTCTCCATCCATATAACAAAATCAGATCACTTTTTGTATTATATCATCTCAAATTATAATTGTGATGGATGATGGCCATATTGTTTCTCCTGTCAAAACATGGAACATGGACTAGTTTAGCAGATCAAGGAGAACATTAATAGGGTTTCTTAATAGGGTTTGTTTGGTTGGACTGTTTTAGTGCCTTTAGCAGATCGTTCTTCCACGTATTTGGAAAGCATGGACAAATCCATACCTTCTAGTTTCTTAAATACTTCTACCCCAATATAGAATCCATTGCCTCTTTCAGTTTCTCACCATCATGTCCCTATATATGTACAATAAATTTATTATTTTAAGTTTAAAAATAAAAACATAAACTCTCTATATAGAGAAAATTTCTTCTTTTATAATTTTGAATTAAAAAAATAAAAAATACAGTTCAAACAAGAAATGGAAACATATACAAATATATAAATTGAGTATGAAATACCTCATTTTGGAAAGAATCATATCCCTTTTCTCATTTCCCCCTGTCACTTGACAATTTTGGCATCCTAGGGAGAATTGTTTTCCTCCAGACTATGGAAAATCCATTCTCTTTGCTCTATATGTTTTTCTCTCTTCCCTCTAACTGTTATGAACAATATTAGTGAGAAATGGATGGACAAGGGTTTGATTTTTGTCTCTAGTAGGGGGTGAATGACATGCACAAATTCATTTCATGACTACTAGAGCTCGAATCAAACCCATAAATCAATTATTTTTTAGTGAAATATACAATAGGGGAGGCAGGGTGTATCACGATCTCTACCCACCATCAAAAAGGATATAATTGATTATGCAATTGATTTGTTTAATCCATATTTCCATAAGAATTCTTTGAAGAAATTATTCAGTGATTTGGACATTTTACAAAATCGGTGGGGTATAGTACTTGAACAAGCGAGGATGTTGCCTCCCAAACATAATAGGTAGAAAATATTGACTCATAATCAAGAAATTATCCCATGGAAACACCACTGTATCACCCTGATACAAAGTTACATTTGACTCATACCTATATATGAGACAAGGGCTTATCTAGGGTGTTACCCACTTAATCACAAAAAAATCGAAGAAGTGCCAAAAAGACAAATAAATTGGGGGATTTTGTTTTTTTTGAATAGTCAACACTCAATTGGGTGTCATTAGCACCAGATTTAGGGATGAATATTTTCCAAAAATGTAATCAGTTTGGGGCACTAAATGTGGTGCAAATTGCACCTAATTTAGTGCCTAGACAATGTTGATGCACTTTTTAAACCAAAAATTTTCCCTCCACCTATTCTATAGAATACATGTGAGAGGGGACTTCATTAAACCCTATTTTACTACTTGACTCCCAACCACCACATCTAGAGCTTGATGATTTTACAATTTGACCTAGACATGCAATTCAAAATATGTCTTATCTAATCATATAGATGAGCCACCTACAAGATAAGACTTAGGTGCAATTGTTGAGAAGTTGAATTTTGTTAATAGGTCATGTACATCATTCATAAGATGTTACTTCCTTAGGTATATGAACTCTTGTCTCTCCTCCACCCATATACAATACTATGACATCCTTGTTGATTAAGGGTAGTTTTCATTGATGTCAACCCTTGAAGAAAGCCCCGTAGCACAAAGGCTTGGGTAATGGACACAATATTGTTTGATGTAAATATGACTCATTATTGTTTTTTCATGGTTGATAAGAAGTAAATATGGATGAACTCCAAAGTGGTCCCCTTATGGTGAAATCCCTCCTGGGAAGACGCTTTGTGGAGTAAGAGAACCCATGCTTAATTGTGGAATAATGAGATGAAGGAAAGTGAACTTGTCAAGGAAAGTATCCTATATGGATATTGCTTTTCATGTCATTTCTGGTGGTATGTGGAATGTCACATAATTCCTCACGGTTAAAGAGTTATGGCCATGAGAAGTTGGAGACCCCAGGTTTGGGTAATGTTAAGCCCTAATATTGGCTCATTACCACTTAATTGGGGCATATTAGATTAGTAATGTTATTTTATTTATGTCGGATTTAGGCCATTAGTTGTGATTTAGATTAGTAATGTTATTTTATTTATGTCGGCTTTAGGCCAT
>ML777842.1:398780-476657 GCA_009831015.1 Picea engelmannii
CTAAAGAAAAGTTTGATGAAAATGCTAGTCTCTTGTTTTTAAAGTTAAGGAAGGTTTGTAGGAATGTGATCATATACACCAGGTCTATTACAGAGATACAAATTAGATTTGGATGATGAAATTGATGAGGGATTTTGGTTGTGATACATGTTGAGTACATGGTTGAGACAAATAGTTGATGAGTTGGGACACATACATGAGGTGTATAGTTGATGATGTTGGTACATATTGATGAGTCATAGTTGATGAGTAGTTGACACATGATTGTTACATACTTGGTACATGGTTGGATACAGGTTGGTGCATGGTTGATGCATTTGTTTATGGTACATGTTGAATACAGGTTGATGCATGGTTGATACATGGTTCAGATTTATTGGCACAGGTTTACAGCGGTATATCTCACAGTGATAGTGTGACAATGGTTCCATAATTCTACTTCTACTTCAGGGTGGAAGGACAGGGCAATGACAGGTGGTTGTAGCCACCTTCCAGTTGTAGCTGGAGAACATTGGGAGTTGTAGCCTCCTTCTGGTTGTAGCCAGAGAATTGGGGAGTTGGAGCTTCCCTCAGGTTGTAGCCTGAGAAACTAGGGGGTTGGAGCCTCCTTCCAGTTGCAGCTGGAAAACAAAGGAAGTTGGTGCTTCCAATTAATGTAATTCTTCAAGACATATAAGAAAAAGCATTTCGTGGTTTTCTCCCGATTTGGGTTTCCACGTAAAACATTGGTGTACTGTGTATATGTGTGATTGTTTATTTCTTACTGCTCAGTATTGGATAATAATTATACATTGATATAACATTTGAAGAAAAAGGATTATAATTATGCTATTACTGACTCACCCCCCCTCTCAGTAATCCAACAATCCTCACCTCCCATTATGGATTTGAAAGACATCAATTTGGTATTGTAGTGCCCCATCTCTTGTTATAGTTAGTCAAGACTGGCCAACCTATAATGAACTAATCAATACTTTAGATTGATATTTTTGGAATGGTGTTTTACTGTGGCATCAAATGTGATATCTATGCTCTCATATTCTTATGTATTTATGAATTATGCATTATTATGATTCCACGTATGTTTTTATTTGTGTTGATTATCATGATGGGAGTATTTCATGATATTTGGAAAATACATAACATGATGTGTTGAAAAGAGGTGTTGATAGTATTACATAATGCACATATCATGATGAATAACATATGTAGGAACCATTGTTTCACTTAGTTGGATTAATATTATGTAGGTGCATAATGACATAGTAATGAAAATGTGTTAGATAAATTATAATCTTGTTGGTGTTTAGTAGATTCTAAGTATTGATCATGAACTGATGATGTTATGTTACTCATGTTGACATGTGGTTGTTAGCATGTGCTTTTATTCTACGTATAATGATGTTATGTTACTCACAATAACATGTGGATGTTAGCATGTGATTTTATGCTACTTCTGATGATGTTATGTTACTCATGATGGCATGTGGTTGTTAGCATGTGGTTTTATGTTACCTATGATAATGTCTTGTTACTCATGTTGATATGTGGTTGTTAGCATGTGGTTTTTTCATATTAATGGATTTCAAGTTCATTGTGTGCAATTTATTTAAGTTGACATTTAAAACACACGATATGTAGTCCATCTTTAGAATGTGACAAGAAAGGATAACAGGAACTCAAGAAATAATAAATGGATGCTAATTATGATGATGTTATGTTATTCACGATGACATGGTAACTATAACATGTGTTTTTACACTAGTTACATTTTGGTGAGAAGGTGGTAATATTTAATACATGAGATAGCTAATATTGCTTTTATTTTATGATGTAAGTGGGAGTTGGATATGAGAGCCACTCTATGAGTCAAGAGGGCCAAGTCATTAAATATATCTTGGGATCCCATACCCATGAAAGAAACATATCTATATAAAAAACATCTTATGGGTTGGATATAAACTCAATCACTAAAGCTATACTAGTGGTTATTGCATGAGTGTAAAGTTAGGGAGATTATGGAGTTATATTCTCCCTCCCCTAGAGCTATGGTGATGGAATTTTTATGCTCGGTGATGGGGTTGGGGCCAAAATTTTGAGATTCATAGGGATTAGCATACCTTCAAAATTCATGAGGTTAGAGTACCTTTTGAGATGCTTGGGAGTGCCCAGTTAGGATTACGGGGCCGACCTTTCAATGTTATTGAGGGTTAGCATACCTTCCAAATTATATGGTTTAGTGTTTCCAAATAGATGTTGAAAATCAGGGAGATGGATGGAGTTATACTCACACTCCCTTGAGGCCGCGATGATGTAATTTCAATTCCTACTATAATCACACCAATATGGGTGACTCATGTAGTAGTTGTAGTAGAGAAAATCATTCCATGGAGAGAAAGATAATTCAAGGACCAGGGGTGGTCACTTTGTGGCTTGAAATGGTATGATTCTAGAAGAGTTTTAAAGATGAAGGAAGGAAGTACACCACTGTGAGTGAGATGATTTGATGCATGATTGTGTGCATGTTTGGCATCAAACATTTCAATAAATATGATCAAGAGAATATAAGAGCATAAGGTTCACTATGTTCATTTAGTAGTGCAAATGCAATATTTACTCATGGTGGCCACACGAGTAATTCCCCCACATGCATAGTATTACTAGTATAACAATATTTTCATTGTCATGATTATAAAAGTGGAAGTTTTGTACTTTCATAAATAAACTAGGAAAAATAAATTATTTAAAAATAAAAAATACTAATATTATGTGCATAACTTAATGAAAGATTAGTTATGTTAACAAGATGGGACTAACATAGTTATGTTAATGTGCATAACATATTTCCTATTACCCCTGATATTTATATTCCTAAAGAAATCAAACATCTAATTTAAATGTTGAGCTCGTATAGCCTAACAATCCTCCTTTTCTTGAGCAAAGCACAACTTCGTTGGATCCTTGAATTGACATTCATAATAATTTCAATACACTAGCTCATTTTGACCAACTGATACATCAAATTACTTGACACACATACACAAGGCTATATAAATATTCTACATTGTGAAATCAAGTTAGTGTTGGGTACTTTTGATAGATACATTTTATCCTTACTTTTCCTTATTTTTCCACATTTAAACCATTCCAATTCTTCATTCCATCACCATTTTTACATCTAAATTTGTAAAATAAGTTTATTTTGTCATTTCTTTTATTTTATGAAATTTAGATAAAAATTAGGCATTAAAGATAATTTTTTATCAAAAATATAGGAAGTTGTAATTTCTTGTTATAGCTCTGTGGTTTATATACTTGTAGAATAGTTGGGCGAATTATGAGACATGCAGCAGAATCCTTGATGTCCATGGATGGAAAAATACCTATTCATTTCCAGAAATAGGCTCCATACATGAGAATTGAATGATGGTCAAACTCAACCACTTATGTAGGAGAATCCCCTATTTTTGGCAAACATCAGGGAAGATTTAGGATTTCTTGTGATTTCCTCTAATTTTGTGGATCATGAGGATGTATTTGACCCTCCTAGAGTAAATAATGAATCTTAGGAGTAATTATAGTATTTTTGGTTACATAGTTTTTGTATAAATACCCCAATATATGAATGGAAAGACATCTTTAATTTTCATTTATAAAATTTGGGACTTGGAGCTATATACTACAATCATAAACATAATTTTTTTTAGAGGGAGTTGCGATCTCTAACCTTCAACTTACATAATGAAAATTGGATGTTTTGAAAATAGGAACATGGCTCATGAGGATATATACACGATCATAGGATGAAACAATTATGCCAAGACGTATAGGAGGCTTTTAGGCCTTCAAGGATAATCATAACTACTCATACCACCACACATGACCTCTTACTAGTCTTCTAGTTACTTGAAATAGTGACGATGATATGGGTCCCCTTGAATAAAATGCGAAAAGTGAGCATATTAACAAGATAATATCAACAACATTCTCTCGGTGCATATATGTTATGTGTCTAATGTTATTGTTGTGTATTACAAGATCGAGAGGAGGCCATGGAAAAAGAACGTGGATGACATAGACCTACTAAATCAATGAGAGGAAAGTGAGTGGCCATAGAATCAGATATAGAATATGAATACACAATAAAGGTAAGAAGACAAAGCAACCTCAACCGAAGGAGGATGGTGTTTATGAATTCACAAATTCTACAACATAGACGAGATAAAGTTATATAAACTATGTTGTTTTTTTTCCCAAATCCAAAACATGATATCAATATGTCAAATATATGAGTAAAGTGAGTTTTTCTGTTGGATAACATATTGGTTGGAATGATATAATTTGTGTACTAAACATCATTTACTATGTTGTGTATCATCTAATACACAACAAATGTCATGGATGAGGCCATGGCAGTAGATCATGTCATATCAAATAAGGACACAACAGATGTCACAGGACATCAGGTAATCAAATTTTGACTTAACGTAGGAAGAATTTTGTGATACGTCCAACCTTTTTCACAATACTTTTAAAATTTATAGTGTATTATCCAATTTTGAAATAAATTAATGCATGTTGTTGATTATTTTAGATGGATATTGGAGCAAGTGCACAACCTAAGCATTCAACTAGCAAAATGAAAAAAACATATGTATGTGGGCATGGACCTAAAATTGTTAAATCACAAAGAACAAATTGGGTGGAAGAGGATATGGAAATGGATCCTCCATCCACAACAAATAATTGCAATGAAGAAGAGGTTGGTCAAGACTATAGTACATGGGATGAATACTTTGAGAAAATTGTTGTTTGTGGATTTCCTATATGTCATGGAAAGAAACAATTCAAACTAGCGATTGTACAAAGATGTTACATAGATGATGAGCTTCTAGTGGGTAGTATGCCTCCTACAATCAATTCAAATCCAATAGGAATTGTGGTAAGGAATTTTCCAATTTGATATAAATAACAAGTATGCTTCTTTTAAACATTGTTTTATATTATTTAATTAATTATTTTTTTTCTTAATGGATGCTTGCAGGATAAATTTATTAGTTTAAAGTATCCTGGATCACTAACTTCCAGCCTATATTGTGATTATGTTTTATCAGATGATACATCTAACAAAAATATGTGCCAATATACCAACTCGGAAGATGAGGAATTGATGAAAACAAGTAGCAGAACAAGAACTAGTTTAAATATGCATACTTTTATTAAAGATAATGGGAAGGTGGACTACATACCCTATGAGAATTAATGTGATGTAGATGATGAATTTCCCTTGGGTTTGAGATCAATTTACAAAGTCACATTTGAATTTTGACTATATTGTGCTTGGTCTAGTGATCAACAACTACCTAGAGTGTATGAGATGTTTCAATTTTGGGGTTACAACTACATGATACGACCCTCCAATATTCATGGAGTGAATCTAGGTCTCTTTATTATCGAAAATGTACATGTGGTATATAAACATAGAAACAATTCACAACAAACCACTAGGATATTTCCATATTATGGTCTTTCATATTGTAGTGGTGAATGGAGAAGGATAACAGAATATAAGACTAGCATGTCAGCATGTGGTCTAAATTTGAGTATATACACACATCGTCTCCGATTGGAAAGTGGAAAAGAAATGAATAAATGTCATATTATATATAGATGGAATTTCATACACACAAAAAAATGTTGCGGGATTTATAAATAGTAGTAAGGGAATGTACCCTACTATAAGACCAAATTGTCAATTTGTTGAGGTTATAAATCATAAAGATGGAGATATGGAAAAAGAGGTTTATAGATTAATAATGGTTGAGCCTATTATGTAACTTACCACTAGGGATGAGTTATTGATTGATTACCCCTTCTTTAAATGGAATCTTGTGCGAAAGAAAAGGGAGGAAAAAGGTCTCCCTAAGGATGTTCCCGAGGGAAGAAAACCAAAGAATAATAAATGAGTGTGGATTTATGTTTTATAAACCGTGTTGTAAAAATTATGTTTTATCCAAATCATTGTATAAATAATGGTTGAGACTATTATGGAACTTACCACTTGGGATGAGTTATTGATCGATTGCCCCTTCTTAAAACACACTCATGTGCGAAAGAAAAGGGAAGAACAAGGTCTCCCTAAGGATTTTATTAAGGGAAGAAAACCAAGGAATAATAAATGAGAGTGGATTTATGTTTTATAAACTGCGTTGTCAAAATTGTGCTTTATTCAAATGATTGTTTAAATAAAGCAGTCTATACAAAAAGTTTCGTTATTAAATTTATGTATATATGTTCACACATTTTACATTTTATATTTTAATTTGTCAAGCCATATTTGATTATATTTGTTTGAAATTGATACATTTATGATTTATCCAGTTGTTTCCAAACATTAAACAATGGTTTCATTTTTTGATAGGTATAAGTGTTACGAGGGAAAAAATGACGCAACCGTACTCCTTGTAGAACGACTGCTCTACTCAGGACCTTCTTTCCTTTCGGGCCAAAGAGCTCCAAGGCTCTTCTATTTCCCTATCGGGAAATCTGCACCCCACAGGTTCTCTCGACACTATCCTCCCTTCTTTGTTTTCGGAGGATCAGCCCTCGCAACTTTGCGAGTTTAGCAGTCGAGCGCTACACCCTCAGATTCCCAAGACCCGAGACCTAATGCCTTAGTCGACGCTGACTTCCCACTATTGGGACTCCCTCTCTATTGCGACCTCGCGCTATTGCGACTTCTCTATTCGCGATACCAAGCGCTCAGGTTTCCAACTCCCGAGTCCTGATGTGATGAAACTCCGAGGTGATCTTGTCACACTTTCGCTACTTCGCACCCTCTCTTCTTCATGACTCGGAGTACCCCATGCTTGGGTCCCCACCTTGCGAACCCCAAGTTCGTGAGATCTCCTGATCTCCGCCACCTATCTTCCATTCACTCTTGTGGTCCCACACGACTTACGTCACCGTCGGGATATCGCACCTCGCGACTTTGCGACTCCCGTTGTCAAATCTTCGACACTTTTCTTACGAGATCCCGATAGGTGATCTCAGCGAATAATACAATGGTCCTGGCCGACTTGTATCAACGCTCTACTCTCCTTAGCTTAGAATCCTTAGATGCATCCGTCGTAGCCTCCTTGCACCTCCACAAGATCCAATGGACCACAGAACTTCATGGAATCTTCCCGGATGATTCATTCCATCCGTTCGTCCTATTACAAATCCACGAATTGGAGAAGGGTCTCTCTATGAGACTCATTGTCTACTCACCAGCCTGCGACGCTTCTCCGAACCTTCAATGGCAACTTCCCCTACGCTTATCCCTCAATTAGTTCAAAGGTCTACTTCTCTTAAGCTTCCTTGCGATTCTCAATTTCTTATAAGGAACTTTGCACGCACTCCTTGCGGAAAATCTTCAACTTTGTCTAAGTGTTGAAGTCTTTCGACCCTGAGCACTCCTACAACAAAAATCTTTCAATACCTTGCTCAGAATTGCAACTCTGAGACTCAGCTTGGCCTGTGCACTCCTTGCACAGCACTGTGCCTATCTGCACCTTCGAGGAAATGAGAACAAAAGCTACCTCTAAGTGAACCCTTCTGTCAATGCACTCCTTGCGGAAAATTCGACTGCACTCCTTGCAGGAATCTTCTGGTTTACTTAGAGAAACAATTGAAACTCATTCATTCGCCCTCTCAGACTTCAATTCATCCATGAAATCACATACACAGCATATAAAAGCACATGTATGATAGGAAGCAAATATTCATGAGCACAATATCAATACATAGAGAATAAACACATAACCATGGATTTGAATCAAAACTTTCTTCTATTAATTCAATATCTGTACATGGATGTTCTTCACACAGTTCTCTATTTTCTCTTCTCTTCTTACTCCTGAATGCTCTTGATATGTTACAATGATACAATGAGGGTGTCTATATTTGTTTTCCCTCTTGAATTCTAAAGCTATCAAATCTACAATTAAATTCCTATCTACTAGAATTAACTATCTTAAATGCCTCATCTACCTAAGGACGAGAGCTATCCGCTCAAGGTCCATTACAATATACAAAGTGCGCCTTCATAATGGCTTCATTAAAGACTTGCACAACATTCCCAAAGTATTTTCAAAATTTTGGTCCTGGCTTATCCAACTGTCTTCCGCTCGATGTGCTGGCTTACTTGATGAGTAGTCGATGCTCCTGCATCATACTCCTCATCTTGAAAACATTCATGGGCTCCTGTCCATGAGCTCCTGCATGGTTTGTCCATGCTTCTGTATCATTGCCTCAATCTCCCAGCTGGCATCCTCCACTGGGTGATTCTTCCATTTGACCAGATACTCGAAGTATTCCTTCCTTCTGGTCCTCTTACCCACTTGCTTGTCCAGTATGCATTCCATCTATGGATTTTCTGCAACTGGTAATTGTTTTTCCCACTGGATCACTGGCTCCTCATTTCTAGTTTCTGCTTCTCCAGCCCAGTATGGGTATAAATCTGCAATATTAAATATCATAGATATTCCATTGCCAACCAGCAACTCATTCTCATAATCATTCTCTCCGAACTTTCTCAAGACCTTGCATGGCCCGATTTTCTTCATTTTCAGCTTATTGTATGTTCCCCTTGGGAACCTTTCCTTCCTCAAATGTGCCAGAACTAGATCACCAACTTCAAACTGAGGTTGTCTCTGATGCTGATCTGCTCTACGCTTGTACTCCTGATTTGAGTCTATCAGTCTCTGCTTCACCCTGCTGTGAAGTTCCTTCATTGCCTCAGCAAATTCCTCTGCACTAGCACTACTAGTAGCAGTCTGTTCTAAATCCCTCAGTTCAGAAACTCCTCTCGATTGCATCCCATATACAACCTGAAATGGACTCTTTCCTGTACTACGATTGACTAAATCATCATATGAAAACTCTTCTTGTGGTAATATGTTATCCCAACTGGTATGGTGCTCTGTCACCAAGCTTCTCAGCAAGTCTCCCAGACTTCTGTTGACCACCTCTGTTGGTCCATCCATCTGAGGATGATAAGCTGAACTGAACGTCAAGTTAGTTCCTAGCTTCTTCCATAGTGTCCTCCAAAAATGCCCTATGAATTTTGTGTCTCTGTCCGAAACTATGCTTCTCAGCAATCCATGAAGTCGAATGACCTCCTTGAAAAAAAAATTTGCAATGTGTGTCGCATTGCTGGTTTTCTGGCATGGAATGAAATGTGCCATATTTGAAAACTTGTCCACTACTACAAATATGGAATCAACACCCCTTTGCGTCCTCGGCAAACCCAATACAAAATCCATGCTTATCGCCTCCCATGGCCTCTCTGGTATGGGTAATGGTTGATAAAACCCTGCATTCTACCTTCTCCCCTTCGAATGCTGGCAAATCCTGCATTTGTCAACGAACCTCCTGACATCTGCACACATCCTTGGCCAAAGGTATGATTCGCTCAGCTTCGCGAATGTTTTTTCATGGCCAAAATGTCCTTCTAATCCACCACTGTGCTTCTCTTTCAACAAGTTCTCCCTCATGGAGCAATTTGGAATACACAGTTGATTTCCTCTGAACAACAATCCCTCCTGGATCATGTAATCTATCCATGGGCTTATATCTTTGAGAACTGGATTCTCAGCTGCTTCATATGCCTCTTCGAAATATCCATCTCCTACGTACATGTCCCTGAGATTTTCAAAACCTAATGTTTTGACTCGGAATTCCTGTAGCAACAAACACTTCCTGCTCAAAGCATCAACCACTTTGTTAGCAGTACCCAAAATGTGTTTAATTACAAATGTAAAATTCTGCATATACTCTACCCATTTAGCATGCTTCTGATTCAACTTCTCCTATTGATTCACAAAATGCAATGCATGATTATCGCTGTACAATACAAATTCCTTTGGGATCAAGTAATGCCTCCACTTCTTCAATGCCTGTATGATGGCATAAAATTCTTTATCATACGTGGAGTATTTCATCTTCGCTTCATCTAGATTCTCACTGAAATATGCGACTGGTCTATCTTCCTAACTCAAGACTGCTCCTATGGCATATTCGCTTGCATCACTTTTCACTTGAAATGTCTTCTGAAAATCCAGTAACAACAAAACCAGTTGTTCCATGATCTTCTGCTTCAACAGATTGAAGCTCTTCTCAGCCTCTGCAGTCCAATGAAAAGACTTATGTCTCTTCTTCACCGTGTCCATCATAGCTGTGCTAATTCAACTGAAATTCTTGATGAATTTTTGGTATAAA
This sequence comes from Picea engelmannii, assembly GCA_009831015.1. NCBI lineage: Eukaryota > Viridiplantae > Streptophyta > Pinopsida > Pinales > Pinaceae > Picea > Picea engelmannii. The sequence continues at coordinate 409,044 of ML777842.1, forward strand.
CTAGCCAAACCATGGAAACTCCTCACCTCGAAAATATTTCTCGGTGATGGCCAATTCTTAATCACTTCCACCTTGTCTGGATCCATCTTCAACTCATTTGCTGAAATAACAAAACCCAAGTAAATGAGCTCTGTCTTCATAAATGAGGACTTCTTCATATTAATCAATAGCTTCTCCTGCTGTAATTTTCTCATCACAATGACCAAATGCTTCAGATGTTCAACCTCTGATTTACTGTAAATCAGTATGTCGTCTAGATACACAATGATGAACTTCTCGATGAATTCTTTTAGGACTTCATTCATCAATCTCATGAATGTTCTTGGTGCATTCATCAAGCCAAATGACATGACTAGCCATTCATACAACCCTTCATTTGCCTTGAAGGCTATATTCCACTCATCACCTTCCCTCATGCGAGTTTGGAGATATCCGCTTTTCAAATCTATCTTTGAAAAAAATCTTTCCTCACTTAGGCAATCCATCAGATCATCCATTCTCGGTAGTGGAAACCTGCACCTGATGGTTATCTTATTAATTGCTCTTGAGTCAGTACACATTCTCCAACCTCCATATTTCTTTGGACTAAGCACTGTCAGAACGACACACGGACTCAGGCTTTCTCTGACCAATCCTTTGTTCAACAAATCCTGGACCTACTTCTTAACCTCCTCATTTTCTTGCGGCGTCAATCTGTACACAACTTTATTCAATAAACTAGCCCCTGGTATGAGGTCTATGTGGTGAATCACACTCCTCATCGGTGGAAACGAACGAGGTAGTTCGTCCACTATGATGTCAGTGAACTCTTCCAGTAGCTCTTGAATCTCATCTAGTAAATCATCCACTCTTGTGCTAGTCAGAACAATCCTCGGCTTTCTGACCACAAATAATTGTGAATCTTCCTTCTTCTCCATCTCTATAAGAAGCTCCTTCCCACTCATGAGGAGTATTGTGTTTCTTACTTCCGACTTCACCTCCTTATCCTTTATCGGAAGCAACCTGTGTGTCCTCCCATCCTTCTCTAAAGTATATCTGTTCATCCTCCCATCATGAACCACATTTCTGTCATATTGCCATGGTCTACCCAACAATAAATGACATACATCCATGGGAATGACATCGCATAAGACCTTATCATTATACCCTCCAATTTTGAATTCAACCAAGCATTGTTTAGTAACACTCACCTGATGTCCCTTCTGTAGCCATGAAACTTTATATGGACTCGGGTGATCAGTTGTCTCCAGCTCCAACTTTTCTACCATCTCGGTCGAAATGAGATTATCTGTGCTACCACTGTCAACAATAACCTTGCATTTCTAGTCCTTGGTTTTGTAAGCTGTCCCAAACAGTCTAGTCCTTTGAGCTGAGTCCTCCACCTCTTTCCCAGGTGTCAAAAGAACTTTACGCATCATCAACGACCTTCCACCTTTTGTGTCTTCATTCTCAACATCACGCCTCTGTGCTTCAACAATGTGAGCTTCTCCACTATCCTTCTTTTTCTCTGGACACTCGAATGACTTGTGTCCATTCTTTCCACATGTGAAGCATGTGATTACTTGACCCCAACCTCTTACCCTACCTATGGTACGAGGAAAAGTGTTTGCGTCAGCACAATCTCCCTTCTGCTCTATATGCTGTCCTCTCTGTTCAACATATTGTTTTCCTTGCTGTGAGGTTCCACCTCTCTCAATCTTACCCTGAGGTTTCTTCCATTCCTCCTTGGGCTTCTAGAATTTCTCCTAGGCAACTTCCTTGCCTTTGGGTTGACTCCTACCTTGCCCTCGCTGACCTTGCTTACGACTCATCTTCTCCTTGGCTTTCAAAGCCATCTGATAAGCATCCTCCACCGTCCTGATGGTAACCATGCTTAATTCATCCTGAATGTCGTATCTCAGACCATTCAGATATCTGGCAACCTTCTCATCATCGCTCTCCCAATGAACTGCTCTGATGTTCAGTCGATAGAATTCCTTAGTGTATTCTTTCACTGTCATCAGTTTCTGTCTCAGGTTCTGCATCCTCCTGAATAGAGAAATTTGATAGTCTCTTGGGATGGGTTTCTCCTTCATCTTTGCAATCATTTGATCCCAGCTTTTAATCTTTTGCTTGCCTTTGCAGCATCTATCATCTTGTAGCTCATCCCACCATAATGCTGCATGTCCCTTCAAGCGCGTGACAACATGTCTGACCTTCTTATCCTCTTTGATATCTTCATAGTCGAAGTAGGTGTCAAGAGCTCGGATCCAATATAGTAGCTCCTCTGCATCCAGATTCCCCTCATAGACTGGAATATCCATTTTTGACTTCGTGTCCATCCTGGCGATAGCTTTAATCAGTTGTTCATTTGCTCCCTCCTCGACTGCAACTTCTTCATGTTGTTCAGCTTCAACTTCATCTTCGGAGTCACTTAGATCTCCAGCACTGGCTGTGCATCTCTGCGATGCCTCCATATCTTCTAGTCTTACTTGAAGATCTCACAATTGCCTCTCCATTTCTGGATTTCCTACCGGCCTGCCTCTTCTTCTCACCTCCCTATCTTCTGGGTTAGGCGACTATCTCTCCCTTCTGGGTGGCATGGTGAAATATTCCTTTCTCTGCTACAGAAAGAAAAGAAATATTTCCACTTTGATACCACTCTTGATGCAACTGTACTCCTGGGAGCACGACCGCTCTACTCAGGACCTTCTTTCCTTTCGGCCTAAAGAGCTCCAAGGCTCTTCTATTTCCCTATCGGGAAATCTGCACCCCATAGGTTCTCTCGATGCTATCCTCCCTTCTTTGTTTTTGGAGGATCGGCCCTCGAGACATCGCGAGTTCAACAGTCGAGTGCTACACCCCCTGATTCCCAAGACCCAAGACTCGATGCCTTAGTTGACGCTAACTTCCCACTATTGGGACTCGCGCTCTATCGCGACCTCACGCTATCGCGACTTCGCTATTCGCGATACCAAGCGCTTGGGTTTCCAACTCCCGAGTCCCGATGTGACGAAACTCCGAGGTGATCTTGTCACACTTTCGCTACTTTGCGCCCTCGCTTCTTCATGACTCAGAGTACCCCCAGGCTTGGGTCCCCACCTTGCGAACCCCGAGTTCATGAGATCTCCTGATCTCTGCCACCTGTCTTCCACTCACTCTTGTGGTCCCACATGACTTACGGCACCATTGGGATATCGCACCTCGTGACTTTGCAACTCCCGTTTTCAACTCTTCGACACTTTTCTCATGAGATATCGATAGCCGATATCAGTGAATAATACAATGGTCATGGCTGACTTGTATCAACGCTCTGCCCTCCTGAGCGTAGAATCCTTAGACGCGTCTGCCGTAGCCTCCTTTCACCTCCACAAGATCCAACAGCCCATGGAACTTCGTGGAATCTTCTCGGATGATTCAGTTCTTCCGTTCATCCTATTACAAATCCACGAATTAGAGAAGGGTCTCTCTACGAGACTCATTGTCTGCTCACCAAACTGTGACGCTTCTCTGAACCTTCAATGGCAACTTCCCCTATGCTTATCCCTCAATGAGTTTGAAGGTCTACTCCTCCTGAGCTTCCTTGCGATTCGCAATTTCTTAGAAGGAACTTTTCACGCACTCCTTGCCGAAAATCTTTAACTTTGTCTAAGTGTTGAAGTCTTTCGACCCTGCACACTTCTGCAACAGAAATATTTCAATACCTTGCTCAGAATCACAACTCTGAGACTCAACTTGGCCTGCACACTCCTTGCACAACACTGTTCCTATTTGCACCTTCGAGGAAATGAGAACAATAGCAACCTCTAAGTGAACCCTTCTATCAACGCACTCCTTGCGGACAATTCGACTGCACTCCTTGCAGGAATCTTCTGGTTTACTTAGAGAAACAATTGAAACTCATTCATTCACCTTCTCAGACTTCAATTCAGCCATGAAATCACATACACAGCATATAAAAGCACATGTATGACAGGAAGCAAATATTCATGAGCACAATATCAATACATAGAGAATAGACACATAACCATGGATTTGAATCAAAACTTTCTTCTATTAATTCGATATCTATACATGGATGTTCTTCACACAGTTCTTTGTTTTCTCTTCTCTTCTTACTCCTGAATGCTATCAATATGTTACAATGATACAATGAGGGTGTCTATATTCGTTTTCCCTCTTGAATTCTAAAGCTATCAAATCTACAATTAAATTCCTATCTACCAGCATTAACTATCTTAAATGCCTCATCTACCTAAGGACGAGAGCTATCCGCTCAAGGTCCATTACAATATACAAAGTGCACCTTCATAATGGCTTCATTAAAGACTTGCACAACATTCCCAAAGTATTTTCAAAATTTTGGTGCTGGCTTATCTAGTTGTCTTCCGCTCGATGTGCTGGCTTACTTGATGAGTAGTCGATGCTCCTGCATCAAAAACTCTCTATGGCCAGGGTAAACCACAACAGACAGGTATGACTGCAGAAACCTACTCAATTCCAACATATGATATATAAACCAATGTGAAAGCAAGATAAGAAAGAATCCTACCTCATTCCAACATTTGATGATGTTCCATTGTTGAGTACTTTGACCCAAAGCTTTGTACTTGCAACAATTTCTCAGCAAACAAGAAGAGCAAGTATATAGTGATAATATAAAGAGGTTAGCACATTAGATAGCATAATCCATTAATAAACATTAAAAATATGCCTATGGATAATAATCATATATTTGCACGATACCAATTGGACGGGAAAGGAGTATTTCTATTAATAAATGATCAGCAGAAGTGAAAAAATTACAGACTTCCGTGTCGGCACGGTTCGAAACCAAGAAACTAAGTTCCTTACAAATGGGCCTCCACCACTTCAATCCTACACAAAAGGAAATCTCATAGGAAAGAGACAATGAGGTTCTCTCAATAATAGGGAAAGAGCTTGGGGGATGAACAGTGTGTTCATACTTGAGGGGTAAAGGGATGCAGACTCAATATGAAGTAATTTCTCCATAGTAACTTTTCTCTCAAATTTGAATGCTTTCTCCTCTTTTCTAAATCTCATAATTGTGCTCTTATAGTCTTCAAAATTCAACTGAAGGGTCGAGTCAAAACTTTTCTAGTATATGGAAGGACAAGGATTAGAGATCTCTTGTCGTGACAAGGAAACCCGACTTCATTTTTGTATTTTTTGGCACAAATACTGATGTACGCAGGTTGTAGTGGAGTAGCATGCATATAAGCATGTTGTATAGTAGATAGGGCACATATATGTGGAAAAATATGTATTTTTATCTCTAGATTCATCAAAAAAGGATGACAAGTCTACATAGGGAAATGGAAAGTCCCTCTATGCAAGATAGAAATGGTGAGGAAAATATTTCTATAACATATGCCCCCTAATGTGTGAGATCAAAGGAGTATCTGCGATGGCCTAAATACATTATAAATAACCCAGAAGTGAAGTGGTGTAAACCCAGCTAGAAAGACTAGTTGCTCATTACATTTTGTGTTGACTTTACACACATGGTTGGCAATAGAATACAATGCAGATCCATGTGGAAAATATACCAAATATGTGTCCATGGCCATGAATAGGCAAATACAAATGCGGTTATATGCCAAAATTTGTCATAATCACGAACAAGGCCCAGTAGAACCAGTCTCAAAACCAATCTAAGGATATATGTATAGGATAGAGTATTATCTAATGTCCCATGATTACTGTAGTCAAATAGGTGTTGGTCCAATGAAAAGGAAGCAACAACTCAGGAAATTTGTAGTCAGATAGTGATGTCTTCAAGTATTCTACACATATGCCAAAGGTGAAAGTCTACATCATGTGAATAAAGGAGTTGAGGTCGAACACAATGAGACATCGTTTGATTACCGGTCATTAAGGTATATCGTTAACAAATGTGAGACAACCTACCAATAATAAAAGTAGGTATCAAGGCACCGAGCACATTCCTACAAGTGTGAATAAAGGATTTGATGTCGAACACCTATGGAATCCATTGATTAGGAGACATTGATGTATTCCCATCTATTAATGGAAAGAGAGCCTGCCACTAATGACTGCAAGTCTCAAGGTACTCATAAAACTCTAGGTCTCATATCCAGAATAAGTGAGCTGAAGTCGATGGAAAGAAACCTGATGAAAGGAGAGAATTAAGGCATCTCTCATCAGTTAGCATGAGGAACAAAGCAGGAGCTTCATAATTTGGTGGAGATTGGACGAAGAACATGTTCACGAACCAACGACCCTGTGTGTCTTTTGCGTGTGCCAAATGCAAGTGGTACACGAAAAAGACCCTTTGAATAGTAGCCAATGATGAAAATTGTTGACAAAGGTGAGGAAACCACCAATAAGGATAATGGAATCCAATACACTACACAAATCCCAAAGTGTGAATAGATGTCTTGCCATCGAACACCAAAGAAACCACCCAGTCAACGACCAATGATGAAATTTCGACTGCTGGGTTGAAGGTGACCTACCAATGATGAAAGTAGGGCTAGGGTGCATGATAAGACCATAGTATCATGTGATTCTAAGACAAATTGAGGGTATGCCCGACATGCAAAGTCAAGATTTCTGAGGAATGGTCGACATAGGCTGATAGATTTCCTTTGAACACGATCATGAGACATATCATGGACTCTGTCAGCATAGACTCAATGCTATGACTATTTGATGCAGGATGCATAAATAATGTTCTCTATAAGGACTGGAAGAGTAACCCGTCGGTAGAGAAAAACTCTATAATGAGATCATATTCCTAAGGCGATGCTAAACCCAAAATTATGATGACACAAGGACTCAATAACTTTATGCTCTGTTCAAAGGTGACACGACTGCTGCCAATTATAATATAGTACTCCCTTCCTGCCCATCTTTTTTTTTTTTGTAACAAATGAATGTTATGATGCAAAGGAGGAAACAAGTGTCGCAAGTAAGAAAAACTAGTTCTAGCAGTGAAACATACCTATGCTCAATGCAAGGAAATGCATGTGGGAGATAGACACTTGGGGTGATGTTCCTTCCAGGGTATAGGGTGTCAAATTGGGAAGGATATAAACAAGGCTCTGCTTGATTGAGGATGAAAAAATTTCTTAGGAAATAGTTTATAATGCAAAGTAAGAACCAACTAAAGGCTCAATACTGCAAGTGAGGGCATGAGATGAAATCACAAGTTAACGCCAAAAAATGTCCTTTTTATGTCTTTTAGTCTACTTGGTGTGAAAAAGGGATAAACGTGTGCCAAATAGACATCTTTTCAAATCCAATTTAACGAGTGTGAAAGGGACAAATCACTCGACAATCTTTTTCATTTTCTAGACGAGTCAGAAAAGACCTTAACTAAGACTCATGACCTTTCAAATCCAATTTAACGAGTGTGAAAGGGACAAATCACTCGAAAATCTTTTCATTTTTTAGATGAGTCAAAAAAGAGCTTAACTAAGACTCGTTATGTTGTTCTAATCAACATGTAAAGGGGGAGGCGAAGAATCCCATATCGGTCTTCTGTGGAAGTTCAATATTTTATGGATAACTGACAAAAACTTGGGAAAACCCAAATCTCTCCAAGTTGAGGAGGAGAAAGTGCTATCGGAGTATATAGTCTCTGTGATGGTTTGACTAATGTCTCTTAATGGAAAATACATAGGTGGGGGTATGGTATGCCCCATCATGTTGTCCCAATCGAAGGGAACCTCATCAGGACTTGGAGGGAGAGCATTTATGGGAAGAATAAATCTCTCTCATTCAGAAGGAGTAGGATTAGGAATTTTGATGACATGACTGAAGGTTGCATCACCCTTTACAAGGAGAGTGGGATTGACCAGATATTTCAATGGTATGACCCCCTCTTCAATTCTAGGTTGAAGAGGATGCATGACAACATGGATAGGGGACACATCACCCTTGATAATGGGGGTGAGGTTGGGAGAAGAAAGCATCATGTTGATTGAAGGAGGGATAGGGTGTGGAGAAACCACAGATGTCTCAGAATCTGATGGGCCCTTGGGAGAGCTCCATGCTTATGGTATCTCAACAATATCCAAACAGAAACACATAAGATGAATTTCCTCACAATTACTGCAAAGGAATTTAGTCCTACGTCTAAGACATATAGGCCTCTCAATGCCCCCATCGTTGTTTACAACGGCTGGTGACATGCTCTCATCATGACTGGTAGAGGTAAGAGAGTCTTCTACTATATTATGAATAGAGGTTGGATATGTAACACGACTATGATTCGGGGTGAATAGGATGGTTCCCCTAACATAATTGGCAGAGGTTGGTTGTGAGTTGTCGACATAAGTTGTAGAAAATGTTGACCCATCTCCAACGTGACTGGTAGAGGTTGGTGATGGAGCACCAATATGACTGACAGTGATTGGGCTAGTGGTATATTGTGGAATTTGATTCCAAGGTATTTGAAAATATTGGTTTTGAAATGTTGTAGGCCAAGAAGGATCCTAGTATACCCCCTGTCCTTGCCTAGAAGGGTGGTGGCTTATGCCAAAATGGTCTGAAGAGGTTTGGATGGGCATCATCACTGAGGTATGTGAAGAGACTGAGGGAGGATAAGAATTATTTGAGTGATGATATATGTTTCCCCCTTGTGAAGGGGTCCCATAAATATGGTAGCCCGAACCATAAAATTGATTTTCCCCATACGAAATACCTGGAGGTACTTGAGGGCCTGTCATGGAAAAAGTGTTCAAAGGAATTGACATGGCAGATGATAGATACATGGATGGGGTGTAATAAGTGGGATAAGCACCCATCTGAGCACTAGCTCCTGGAAGAGTAGAGCTAGCATTGGATCCATAAGGGGGAAGGTTCCAACCTCCCATGGGGACACGACTCATATAAAATGAAGAAGTAAGCATCCGAGCCATGATGACCCCAGATCCAATGCTAGGATTCATATACGTGGTCCAGGGAGAGGATTGCACTTGTGAAGGCATATCAACAGAAAAATGACTGGAGACCCAAGGCCCAGACCGAGTGTTATAGTTTTGCAAACCATTGTGAAAAGCGGCAGGATCCATCTCCATGAAATGAGTAGGTATCATGGGATGGGTAGCACTAAATGAGGGATCAAAAGAAACTCCACTATCCATGATGATGAAACCCAAAAGAGACTTCTAAGGCCAACTAGTAGTTAAAGAACATACCAAAAAGTTAAACGACCAATATGCATGCAAACAGGCTAAAGTGGTTGAGTGGCCTCCCTCTCTAAAGAAGGTATGTATTGTCCAAGAGGGACCCGAGACTCCCCGCTAAAGTTTGGAGATAACATAATCAGTTATAGGGGCCCTCGTGGGCCTAACAAATAGTCACTCAGATCCCCCTAGAGAGGTAATCTTCCATAAAGGTTGTGTGTTGTCCGACCCCTATCTAACCGAGGGTACAAGAAGAATAACCCCTACAAGTAACCTATGAGATACCTAAGTCAAGAAAATAATAAACCATTGTATGAATGATGCACAAGAGAGCAGTTGTAAATCTATATTATCGTATGGGAAGTGTAGCAAAGATTGAAACCTTGAAAGTATTTCCTCTCACAGAGGTATGGGTACTAGCAAGATCCCCAAATACAAATAAATCCACATAAATATCTCTGACGCTAGGCGAGTATCCGGGGGTTATCCCTTCAACTAACTTTGTGTGACCTCATGGTTAAATCTGGTGTGAGAGGAGCCTCCTAATCTTAACAATTATACAATGGAATTCCCAAATCCCTATCTTAGACACATATGTTTATTTAATTTCCTTCGAGAATTTTACTCACAAAATCCTATCCCAAGGCACTAAACCCTAGACTAGTTTGTGCACGTTAAAAATAAAATCGTGACTCATCAATTTTAGTTTAATGCGTAAATTTTATTGGCCGTGATTACTCAAAAGGGTATGGAAGTGAAACACATAATATTATGACTCTATAAGAAAATAAGTATAAATATAATGCAAACTCTAATATCAACTTTTCAATGAATGATATGCGTATAAAACAAATGCAATTTTCAATTTCAACTCTGCAATTCAGAAGTAAAATGCAATCTTTCACTAAATGCACTAAGATAATGATAAAAATTTAGAAGACAAAAATGCCAAGCAATGTAAAATGCCTATTTGTTTTTGTATTTTCAATATATTAAAGAGAATCTTCATGGACTGAAAAGAAACCTAATATATAAATTCTACTGTGTATGAACGGAATGACTCAAGGATAATACCAAGTAGCCAAGCAAAAATCCAAAGTTCAAGGACAAATCAAAAGAATGAAAAATGATGAGAAAGCCTACACCCACAAATTCAACTCCAAATATGTTTCCTGTCAACCCAGAGAAACTCAACAGGCACAAGAGAGACCTAAGAAGGCTCAACAATCATCAAATCCTACCCAATAATAAAAAAACCAAGAAAAAAGGCAAGGAAAATTGGTATGCACGACTATTCAGGAAAACAATGTGTATATACACAACTTGTAGTGAGACAACACGCGTGTATACGTGATTGTCCAGCAAAAAGGCGTGTACAGGCTTGAAAAATAGGCCAGGCAAGTGCAAAAGGATGAAAACTCAGATCCAGAGTGAACATAATCTGTCAAGTAGTGATACAACAAGAAATACAAAGGAAAGCGAGCAATGCAAGGAGAAAAAGTGCTTCAACCTTTAGAAAGAATATCTCTCCCCAGTGGAGTCGCCAATTCTGTTACGAGGGAAAATCTCTCTATGGCTAGGGTAAACCACAACAGACAATTATGACTGCAAAAACCTACTCAATTCCAACATATTCTATATAAACCAATGTGCAAGCGAGATAAGAAAGAAACCTACCACGTTCCAACATTTGATGGTGTTCCACTGTTGAGTACTTTGACCCAAAGGTTTGTACATGCAACAAGTTCTCAACAAAAAAGCAGAGCAAGTATATAGTCATAATATAAAGGGGTTAGCACATTAGATAGCATAATCCATTAATAAACATTACAAATATGCCCATGGATAATAATCATATATTTTCATGATACCAATTGGATGGGAAAGGAGTATTTCTATTAATAAATGATCAACAGAAGAGAAAACATTACAGACTTCTGTGTCGGCACGACTTGAAAATAAGAAACCAAGTTCCTTCCAACTATGCCTCCACCACTTCAATCCTCCACAAAATGCAAGATCATAGAAAAGAGACAATGAGGTTCTTTCAATAATAGGGAAAGATCTTGGGGGTTGAACATTGTGTTCAGACTTGAGGATTAAAGGGATCTAGACTCAATATGAAGTAATTTCTCCAGATCAACTTTTCTCTCAAAGTTCAATTCTTTCTCCTCTTTTCTGAAGCTCGAAATTGTGCTCTTATAACCTTCAAAATGCAACTGAAGGGCTAATTCAGAATGTTTCATATATATGAAAGGCCAAGGATCATAGATCTCCTATAGTGACATGGAAATCCGACTTCATTTTTTTATTTTATGGCACAAATATCGATGTATAGTAGATAGGGCACGTATATTTGGGAAAATATGTATTTTTGGCTCTGGATTCATCAAAAAGGGATGACAAGTCTGCATAGGGAAATGGAAAGGGGCCCTCTGTGAAGGATAGCAATGGTGAGGGAAATATTTCTATAACAATGAGATGATAATGAAAGAACAAATGCTAATACCCAAGATCCAACTGGGCTATTAAGATTTGTATGGGATGATCTAAGCCATACTTTAAACCATACCAAGGAGAAAAGAGTATATTTAAAGATAATTCTACCACCTGAGAAAATTGAACAACTGATGACATTAAAATATATTGATGCCATGCCACCTAGCCTTACTAATGATGATCCTGATAGTTAAAATACAGTGCATGAAGAAGGATTGAATGAAATTATTACAGGTTTCTTTGGGGATGGAAACAATGATCATATGGATGACAATAATGATGACAACATGGGTAATTACTACCAATGTAATTTTGATGATAAAAACCTGAAAGACTCCATCAATCAAGCAAAAAAGACCAAAACATTTCCTGAAGAGATTGCATTTCTCTCAACTTGCAGAGAGGTGTGTCAATTTTTGGTTGAGTTGGGGATTGTATATAATAAAATGAATTCATGTGAAAATGATTTCATTTTATACAGAGATGAATATCAAGACAAGTTAGAATGCCTTGAATGCAAAGAGAATAGACATGATGCAAATGTACAAGATCCTACAGTTCCAAATAAGGTTTTACGTCACATGCCAATTATAACTAGACTTAAACAAATGTTTTGTTGCAAGTCACTTTCCCAATTGATGAACCGACATGCAAAGAATATGAGTAAAGATGGATTCATGAGAATTTTGGCTGACTCCAAAGCATTGAAACACTTAGAGGAAAAATGTCCAAGAAAATTCAAAGATGAACCTCATAGTATCAGGTTTGGTCTTGCAAGTAGTAATAGGTTTGGTCTTGCAATTGATGGAGTGTGCCCTCATGAGCTCAAATTATTGTCTTTGGCTAGTCGGATTGATAGTATACAATATTTCCCCATGGATGAGTGTTAGAAAGGAGCACATTATGATGACTCTCATTGTTCTAGGAAAACATCAAGTTAAAAACATGGATTTTTATCTTGCGCCTTTTGTTGATGAGATGTAACTGCTATGGAAAGGAATAATAATGTATGACCTATGAGGTCCTCCATCAAATAGGTCCTTCATATCGTATGGTGTGCTATGTTTGAATATTCATTATTTCCTAGGACTTGGTGTTTGTTCCGGTAAGATAAACAATTCCATGTATTTACACTAATAGTTTATTTTCATCCCGACTTTTATACTTAGTTTTATACTATTATTTTTATGTTATTAACCTTAATTGTTGAATTTACATGTCCAAGATGTGCAAAACAATTTCAAGGGAGGCATTCTAATGATATACATAAATTTATTTATGAAAACAATAGGGTTTTTCTTCCACTAGATCATAGTTTTAGAAACCACCATAAGAATCAGTTTGATGGAAAAGTTGAAAATAAAGGCCCTCCCATGATTATGGGTCCAAATGATTATCTTAAGAAGTATGAAGATGTTGAATTGAAATCTTGGCAGGATTTTTTTGATGGGGGTGATTCTATTGAAGAACCTAAACAAGTTGTAATTAGGATGCCAAAAGGTATGAAAAGGAAATCCATATTTTATGAGCTCCCTTACTAGAAGGATCTACTAATATCTCACCTATTAAATCCTATGCACTTCTTCAAAAATGTCGCAGATTCAATATTTCAACATATATCAGGAAAAGATAAGGAAACCTTGTCTTCGAGGAGAGATATTTCTCTTTCACGTACCAAATTTGATAGAAAAGATTTGTGGCCAAATAGGGAAAATAAAACATATGCACAAGCTCCATGGATTTTGAAAAACAAAGAGATAGACCTACTAAAAAATGGCATACATTCAATAAGGACACCTATTGCCTATGTGTTATCGTTGGTTAAATCTTTTGTAGTTGATGGACATATCACAGGATTTAAAACACATGATTTTCATAACTTCATGAAGGTATTATATATCATCATTTAACTTTTATTGGTAAAATTGATTAGGTGCTAAATATTTTATGAAATTCTATTGTGTGAAAAAGATGACTAATGACCTTTCATAAATGTGTTTGACAAGATATCATGCCATTGGAAATTAAGGGGGATTCTTTTCTTACCATTGACTTGATGAATGCCATAAGTCAATTGTCAACATTTGCAAGATATGTGGTATGGAATGTTCATGTGTGAGAGACATAGAGATATTGCATTTCATTTTAATTTTTTACTCAAGGTTCGTACTAATTTACTATTATTATATTAGGTGGGTGACATCCAAGGAGATCCACGAATGTGAAGTGCCAAAATGGAAGAAGGAAATTGCATAAATTGTATGTGTATTTGAGAAGGATCTCCCTACAAGTTTCATGGATGTACACGTCCATTTAAGTATAAACTTAGTCGATACCATTGAATTGAAGGGTGTCATATCAACAAGGTGGATATTTCTCTTTGAGAGGTATATGAAAACTCTAAAAAGATAAGTATGAAAAAAGGCACATCTAGAGGGTTGCATGGCTGAAGGGTCTGTATTGAATGAAGCATTTTTATTCCTATGTGAATTCCTTGGTAAGGATTTCAAATATGGGCCACTCTTCTGGGATGAAGAATGAGCATAATATATTATTGATGGAAAAAAATGGCAATATAATGTTGTTCAAGTAGAAATTAGTAAGTAAATTCATTATCATTTTGGTTGTTTTTATTGCAATCATTGATTTACTCTGTAATTTATTTGTCAAATTAACAAAATGTCCTTTGGAGTTTTAAATAAAGATGTTGACATGTAATAGGTGTATATGAAAGTGTTATACTAAACAAGTTCATTCTATACCACATGGAATTTATGAACAAATGGATGGATTTGTATGATAAAAAGAGAGAATAAGTGTTAGAAGGAAGGAGACAATTTAAGAGATCGAACCGAAGGAATACCCCATTTCCTATTGATCTGAAAGAGGAATGGGGAAAATATTGCACACTAGAATGTGTTAAGGAATAAATTTAAAATCAAATAGAAGATGCATGTATAGATTCAAACATAACAAAAGATGAAATCAACATGTCTAGAGGATGTGAAAGAAAGGTACAATTGGAATTTTACAAAATGTTGTTTCCTTACAGTTTTGACACTATCAACTATTTTAATATTTGTCATTATATCTTTTTTAACCGAAATAAATGGTATTTCATAGGAAAGGAAATATCCAACAATGTGGGAATTGTTAAAATATTGTAACTACAAAGTGTATTATATTTATTATTGAGTTATTATTCATCACATCGATCCCCTTTTGTGGATTGATCATGTCGGGCTTTGTACTTGACGAAATCCCCTTTTGTGGATTGGTCAAACCCTAATTATATTATGAAAATTAAGAAGTAAGCCCTTCCCAGTGAAGAGACACCTTTCCAGTGCCTACTAACTAGTATAAATAAAGGAGGCTAAGCTAGCACCTAATTATCTCAGTCACTCATTCTCTCATCAAGTGCGCAAGTTTGGTGGTTTAAATTCGGAGAAAAGGGACGAGAGAGACACATTTCTCAGTGTTGGAAATTCTCTAGTGTTTTGTTTTATTGTCTTGGAATTGTATTGGCGATCTATATTAAAGAAGTTTTTGCTCGGTTTTCTCCCCCATGAGGGTTTCCTAAGATAAATGTTGTGTGTCTTGTGATTTTGTTTCTCTCAATGATCTTATCTAGTAAATTGAGAAAAAAACTAATAATATATGAAAACTTAACATGATATCAGAGATAAGATGAGGAGAGAACCTTTCACTAGATAAGTAAAAATGTCACTGTTGTCATACAAGAAAATTAGGGCTTTCTATTGAAGAGGAATTTAAGCCTTAAAATCATCAAGGAAGTGCACCCTAGCCTAGAAAACTCTTCGGTGGCCTCAATGCACTTTATTAATGGAAAAAAATCCTAGAAATTGAAACCCTAGTTTTCAATGGTACTAGAAAACAAGGAAACGAGAACTAGTACCAAAAGTACCAGTCCAAAATTCCACAGGCCCAGTTTGAAGGGGAAAATTTTGGATTTTCTGAAAATATAACTACACTAGGCTACTTGCCTCAACCAAGCACACCTCTTGGTGAGTTCAGATTTAAATTATGAGCATTTTCAATTTTTGGTCATTTTCCTAGCTCTGGGTCAAGATGTCTACAAGCATTAAGCTTATTGACAAGATAGAAGGTGTAGATAACTTTCATTCCTGTAAGTATAGGATTTCACTCATTATTGAAGAGAATGACCTAGAAATATTCATTAAAGAATATGTACCATAACCTACCAATGTTGCAGCTAAAGAAAAACACCAAAAGGACACGGTTAATGCCAAAGGAATCCTTGCAAACTCTATTAAAGATCACTTGATTCCTCAAGTGGATTCAAATAAAAATCCAATATAAATTATTGATTCTCTAACAAGGATGTACGAAGGAAATAACATCAAGCAAAAGATGAATCTAAGAACTCAACTAAAAAATACAAGGATGTAGAAAGGAGAAACAATTCATGAATATTTCTCTAGAATATCAAAATTCAAGGAAAAACTAGAAGCAATTGGTGATACTATATATGAATATGAACTCATAATGATATCTCTTAATGGTCTCACAATACCTTGGGATGCGTTCATCCAAACTATTTGTGCCAGAAAGGAGAAACTACATTTTGACATTCTATGGGAAGAATATATTCAAGAAGAATCAAAAGTATCTAAGCGAGAAGAAATACTATCAAGAGATGAAGATCAAGCCCTAGCTTCTCATACAAAAGGAGGAAGGAAGAGGTCTCACTTCTAGAAGGAAACTCATCAATATAAGGATTCTCACTCCCCAAACAAATTCATTGATAAAGAATTTCACCCTCCAAGGAGATTCCAGAAGTTTTAGAAAGGTCAAATAAGAGAAAAGGATGTATCATCCTACCAATGTTACCATTATGAAAAGAAGAATTTTCCAGATAGAAGAGAAGAATACAATAATAGAAACATAAGGCACCATGCCCATACAGTTGAAGATGAAGAATTGCTTAGAATTTTGTAGATAGAAGAGAAGAATACAATAATAGAAACATAAGGCACCATGCCCATACAGTTGAAGATGAAGAGCCACCCACAAAGATGATAAAAGAGTGGATTGAAGACTATGTCTTAATCTCTTCCCTCTCAAGATTAGTGTCACTTGGTGAGGATACTTGGATCATAGATAGTGGTGCTTGTTACAAGGAAGATATATCTATGGTAAGGGTTAAACCAGAATAGACATAATGACTCCATAAATCAACTCTAATATTAGGTATGCTATATAAAAAAATATGCTAACAAGAAAAATAAAGATCCTACCTCGTCTAGATGTTCGATGAAGTCCACCAGTGAGCACTTGACTCAAAGAAATACACCTGCAAATTTTCCTCAATAGCCAAGAAACACAAGCATATGGTGATAATATATAAAGTTTTCACATTCAATAGCATAATCCATCAACACTCATAACAAATATGCCTATGAAAAAACAATTCAAATATTTGCAAGATGTTAATTGGACAAGAAAATAGTATTTCTATTAAAGCGTAATCAACATAAATGAATAAATTACAAAATTTTGTGTCGGCATGGTTCGAAATCGAGAAACTAAGTCCCTTCTAGCTGGGCCTCCACCACTTCAATCCTCCACCAAATGAAAGATCATATAAGAGAGACAATGAGGTTCTCAATCAAGTAGGGAAGATCTTGGGGGTTGAACAATGTGTTCAGACTTAAAAGGAAAAAGTGATGCAAAATCAATATGAAGTGCATAATTTCTCTAGAGTAACTTTGCTCTCAAAGTTGAATTCTTCTATGCTTTTCCAAAGCTTGGATATGGCCCATTTATAGCCTTCAAGTTGAATTGGAGGGCCAATTCAGAACATTTCCAGTATATGGAAGGTCAAGGATCATGGATCCCATGACATGACATGGAAACCCGACACTATTTTTTAATTTTGGGCACAAAACCCGATGTACACGGGCTATAGTGGTGAAACCTGCGTATACGCATGCTATATAATAGTTAAGGTGTGTACATGTGGAAAAATATTATTTTTAGCTCTGGTATTTTCACAAAGGGACTTCAAGTATGCATAGGGAAATGGAAAAAGGCATTATGAGCAAATTTGCATAAGGTGAGGAAAATCTTGCTATAACAAATTCCCCCTAATGTGTGAGGTCAGAGGAGTATCTGCGATGGATGGAATACATTATAATACCCAGAAGTGGAGTAATGGAGACCCAACTGGAAGAACTAGTTTCTCATGAGGATATTACAATCTGTACCAACTTTGTGCACATGGATGCAAATTTGAATTACACTGCAGATCCATGTGAAAATATACCAAAAACTTGTTCATGGCCATGAGTAGGAAATACAAAGGTGTCTATATGCCAAAGGCTATCATAGTCACGAACACGGCCCAGTAAAACC
The DNA here is from genome assembly GCA_009831015.1 of Picea engelmannii. Lineage (NCBI taxonomy): Eukaryota > Viridiplantae > Streptophyta > Pinopsida > Pinales > Pinaceae > Picea > Picea engelmannii. Next base: position 427,094 of record ML777842.1, read on the forward strand.
AATCTCAAAATCAATATGAAGATATATGTATACAATGGAGTACAATCTAATCCCCCATGATCACTGAAGTCACATAGGTACTTGTCCAATGAGAGATAACAACAACTAAGGAAAGTTGTGACTATGAATTTATGTCTTCAATTTTTCTACATGTTCCACCAAAGGTGCAAGTCTACATCGTGTGAATAAAGGAGTTGATGTCAAACACAATGAGACTTTGTTTGATTATAGGTCATTAAGATATATCATTAACAAACACGAGACAACCTGTCGATAATGAAAGTAGGTATCAAGGCACCAAGTACATTATACAAGTGTGAATAAATGTGTCAGGTTCGAACACTTGAACAATCCATCGATCAAGAGACATTGTTGTATTCCCAACTATCGATGGCAGGAGAACCTACCACTAATGACTGCAAGCCTCTAGGCACTCATAAGACTCTAGCTCTCATTTCTAGAATAGATGGGTTGAGTTCGATGTAATGATACCCAATGAAAGGAGATCATTGAGGCATCTCTCATCATTCAACATGAGGTACAAAGAATATCTTGATTATTTGGAGGAAATTAGATGAAGAACATGTTTACGAACCAATAACCCTGCGCGCCTTTCGTGTGTACCAGATGCAAGAGGGACAAGAAAAAGACCCTTTGAATAGAAACTAGTAATGAAAACGGTTGACAAAGGTGAGGAAACCACCAATAATGAAATCCAATACACTGCAAGAATCACAATGTTTGAATAGATTTCTTGTCGGCGAACACAACGAAAACCCCCCATTCAATGACCAATGATGAAATGTGGATTGTTGGGTTCAAGGTTACCTACCAATGTTGAAAGTAGGACTAGGGTGCACAATAGGACAACTTTTGAGACACACTGAGGGTATGGAAAACATGCAAAGTCAATAGTTCTGAGGAATGATTGACACAGGTTGAGAGACATCCTTTTAGAAAGAGAATGATACATATGGATGACTCTGGCAGCATAGACTCAGTGATGAAACTTTGTGATGATGGATGCATCAATAAAAATATCCATAGGGGTTGTAAGAGTAACCATTCAGGGGATTAAACTCTCAGTAATGAGCTTATCTTCCTAAGGTCACGCTAAACCCAAAATCTAGATGACATGTGGACTAAAAAATTTTGTACTCTATTCAAAGGTGACACAACTACTGCCAATATAAGATAATATTCTTTTCTCGCCTGTCCTTTTTTTTTTTTTTCATATTCAACTGAATGTTATGATACAGAGGAGGAAACAAGTGTCACAAGTAACCAACTAGTTCCAGTAGTGGAACATACCTATGCTCAATGCAAGGAGTTGCATGTGGGAGATAGACAATCGGGGGAATGTTTCCTCTCGGTTATAGGGTGCCAAGCTGCAAAGGATATAAACAAGGATCTTATTGGTTGATGATGAAAACTGCCAAGGTGGAAGTATTATAACGCAAAAGAAAGAACTGATAATAGGCTCAATACTGCAAGCAAGATAATGAGACGCAATTACAACTTAACTCCAAAATAATTCCTTTTTCATAATCTTAGTCTACTTGGTTTGAAAAAGAGGTAAAATTTCACCAAATAGATTCCCTTTCAAATCTAATTTATGAGTGTGAAAGAGACAAGCTCACTCTGTTAGCACTCTGTAAATCTATTTGGATGATAAACAAATGACAGAGGTAACTGTTTCAACCAACTTTGAGACCTAAAACTAGCCTTTCAGACCTGGAGAGGGCTCTCTTGGGAGACTCTATCTCCGCGCAGGATATAGATTTAAATATGTGGATAGATTTAACACCTTTGAAATAATGGATCATTGTTATATTGGAGCAAGAGAGTAATACTTTGGGCTATGGATTCAGTTCAAGAAAATGACAGAAAAAAACGACTCGATGACTGAACTTGAGAGGATAAAGGCTAAGTGAGGAACAGTCTTCAGTGAAAAATCATTGTGGGTGTCAAGGAGAAAATATATGAAGTAACTCGGAGAACTGCTACAGATGAATTCAGAGTTAACTTTAGAGGAAATACGTTTTTTCTAAATGGCGCGAACAAGGGGTGTTGCGCAACAAATCTAGAGGTTCAAAATTTCATTCTGATTTAGACAGAAAAGGATATTAATAAAGGAAACATGAAGTATGGACACAAAGAAATAAAAACAATACATCAAACTACTACAATTAGAAGCTTTTCATCAAATCTACAGGACTTTTGCATTACGTTTTGATCAAACTCAAATTTCATACAATAGTTAATATCTATAATAATTTTTCCAACCAACCTAGCTTACATTGAAAAGATCAAATATATAAGAGAGGATGTCACGTGGGCTAGTCTAATATTCTAACTGCTATCTTTAAAAACTAGGAAACCAACTATTTTGCGTTACAAGAGTCTTTGCATGATGCTTTTCCAAAAATTGACAACAGATACATCTGGCTACATCATGATTGTTTGTAACCTGCCACGGGGATTCGATTATCGATTAGGTATCATCATGGGGGAGTGATGTGTCAATGATTTCCCTCAATCAGATATATGAATGGACAAGTGTTTTTCAGAGTCCCGCTGTCTGCTGTAACGACTTTGATTTTCTGCCACACACTCCTTTGCTAGGGGAAATGTGCGCTGCAAGTGGCTGCAAAAAACCATGGCTTTTATCAAAATGGAAAAATGTCTTAGGGTGATGTCTCCTTCAAAACTGTCAAGATTTTCTTTTTGTTTGCGGATACAGGAACAGACTTAGCTAATCTTGTTTCTTCTACTTACTAGCGAGAACTGTGCAGGCTATCTCTTCGGCCACTTCATATTCTCTAGAGTATTTTGCATACCTTTATTCTGACAACCATTGTGTTTCATGCAATTGTACGATCGTATCCTATGCCTCTATGAGCTTTCTTTTGAGCCATGTAATGTTCCCTTCGCGACTTTATGTTGTTGATGCTTCAATTGTCTTTGTCACTAGCTATTGTCTCGGCTCTCTGTTTTCCTGATACAGTTCGAAGATGGCTAGCTTCAGCTGTTTTAGCTGCTGAGATACTTATTGATCATTTGTACCCACATCATCCATCATCCTCATTCTACTCCCACTTTCTCAGCTTGTACCTTCCAAAGGCTCCAGGCAGACATCGCACATAAGTAATTTTTTAGTGAACAGTCGCGTGCATGGCTCGTCTAAGATTCTAGTTTTCCCAGCTTCCTTAACCTTCCTTGACCTGCCCCTTATCCAAGATATCTACTATTGGGGAGATAGGGATTCTACTATCCTCCCTTATTTCATAGGTATTTCCAGTCCAGGTTCCGTGTAGTGTGATGTCGTCGTTCCCGTGGGTAAAAGGAAAATCCCCCCTTTATCATTGGGGATGCCTGTTGTGAGTGAGAACGAATCCCAATCACTTTGGGGCTTGGGTCTGGAAATTATGACACTTTCTGCACCCTTCTTTATATTTTGAGAGGTCTCCATGGCTCAAACGATATTTATCTTATGTGTAGTGGATCCAGGGGATGCCCAAGATGAATAATTCGATTGACCTAGGCCTACGAGAAAACTTACAAACGAAGTCTGAATCTAATTTTGAGAAAAAAAATGGGTGAAAAAACTCTGGGATTTATAATAGATCGGGCAGAATGAGGAATCGTGCCAAAGAAAACTAAATTCATGGCGACTAGATGTTTCGAATAGAACTGCATATTTTCCATAACACATCCCCACATGTAAGGTATAACCGATAAGGCCTACAAGGAATACATGATACAAACGCCATAATTTTTTATTCCTTCGGCCTTCATGATGAACTGATAATAGTTACAACACTTACCGACATGACTTCCATTAACTACTTTACATGACCTGGGGTACATAGAGACTAACTTTTGACACAGATCGACTTTATGGGAACAACATACCCATACCATTTATGCATGTTTTGACTCTGACATCCCTTCCCATTTCCAAGGGCCAAGAGACCACTTGTTGACTTCGATGCCTTCATTGCAACATCCCTTAATTCACATGTTTTCACACATGGGCCATAACTTGACTGAAAATCGACTCTAATTGAAAGAAAAATGGTGGTGCTAACAACTGGCTCCAATGAGGATGTTATCCTCCCTGTGAGGTAGAAAATAATAGTAGACTAGGTTCTTGACCATTGGGCCTTATTTCAAATCTTCGACACTGCAATAAGAAAAAAAAGACACAACCTAAACCTATCGACGTAGCTTCTAAAAGACTCAGCATAAAACTTAGGGGCTTTTCTTCGGGCTCCAATTTTCTGCTGAATTGCTGACTCGACACAAAAAAATAAAATTACTATCTACAATGAAAAATGACTTAAATGGATTTTATTTCATTATATAATTATTGAGGAACCTATTGTTTCTAGGCCCCCAACCAAGACACTCTCCATTTGATCTTTACAGAAAATAAGTGTTGCTCCCGCAATACGCACTAACTCTAATGGACTATTCCAAAGGTGTTCGAACTTTCCATGCTTTCCTTTATCTTCATTTCTCGCATCCCATCTCAGCACCAACTCCCCAACCTGAAATTCCTCTCGCTTTGAATGCTTGTTGAAGGTTCTCTTCATCTTCTCCTGGTGGAGTTGTGGTCAATTGTATACATGTTCCCTCATCTGTTGCGTGTGAATCATTTGATTTATTCTCCTCTGTGTGTCATCTGGTTTGGCCTCCTGTTCCTCCAACATATTTCTGACTGGAAACCCCAGTGTGTTCAAGAAAATTACATTTGCACCATATACCACTACTACATATTGAAAAATTTGCGACAACCAATTGCGACGAAAACACTCTTTCATCACAACATGTAAGATAAAAAGTTCATTTTTTCTAAATCCACCCCATATTCGTCGCTATCTCGATGCATGTTGGTTGACTAAATTTTATGGTCAATGTTCATCACAAGAGCGACAAATGTAGTTTTTCCCTCGGAAGAGAGACGACTCACCTATCCTTAAAATTGGCCATTAAAAATTATTTAAAATAAATAGGTGGAAAAGAAATATTTTTAGGTCAATATTGTTGCAATTGCAACGATAGTGACCTAAAATTTGACTATAAATATTTGATGATTTAAAAATGTTGCGACAATCTTGGTATAACAACGACAGTTCCGAGAGGGTATTTTTTTGTGGAAAAATGTCGCAAAATGTTGTTAGAGGTGGGGAAAAAACTAAAGCGGGTTAAAAGGGTGATGGTAGATGTTATTTCCCTTGTAAAAAATGTTTCCTCAAACGTCCTTTAAGAATTTTAATAGCAACAACTACAAAACATTGTAGGAAATATGGTCACATTGATGGCAGATCAAATGAATATCGCCGCATGGTTATTAGCTATATATTCATTATATTTTTTTATTTTGTCAATTATATATATAATTATATATATGTGTATATATATTGTTTGAATGTTTGTTATATTATAGACTAATTTTGCATGATTGTTTCAAATTATAAAGTTAGAGTTTCCCTCTAACTTTTTGCAGAATATTGCACCAAGTATGAGTAGAAATGATGTTGTACAAGCTGAGGAACATCATCATGACCAAGAAAATGAGGATCTCATGGAAGAAGATGATGGGATAAATCAAGTTAATGATCCCATGGAAGAAGATGATGGGACAAATCAAATGATCCAAGATTTTTTTTTGCAATTGGATGAGGATGGGGAAAATGCTGGTATTTATGATGAACCTCTATTAGAAAAGGCAAATAAATGACTTTATGAAGGATCAAGATAAAATCTTCTCTTTGCTACATTTCTACTAGTAAAGTTAAAGGTTATGAATAATTTTTCGAACAATTGTATGACACATATACTAAGGTATGTAATATGTTTCATCTCATACTATACATAAATGTTGATTTTTTTATATTTGTTTTTAGTGTTAATTAATGTGTAAAATAAGAATGTTATTTTTATGATTAATATTCTTACATTAACTAGTTGTTTGTTATGTTGTAGATTGTTAGGTGAATTTTTGTTACCATCATCAAATATTTTACCTTGCACATATCGAGGTTTTCATGCCATTATGAAATACATTAGAATGGATTATCAAACTATAGATGCATGTCCTAATGACCATATTATATATTATGGACAACATGCTTCTAAAACCGAATGTCCTCAATGTATTATTAGTAGATATCGAACTGATCAAGCAACAAACAGGGTTCCTCAAAAGGTTCTTTATCATATTCCCATAATTCCACGTTTTCAACGATTGTTTAGGTGTGAAAGCATATCACAATTTATGGATTACCATAAATTCTCCATACGATCTGAGAATGCGAAGTTGGTGGTAACTCGGTCTGCCGACAACGCATAGATAAGATTTTTATGCCAAGATTTCTTATTGTTTTGCAGGAGTCTTTTGATGATCCTCGTTAGGCTTTTATTTGAGGATTCTGCTAACCCATTTCCCTGTGGGTAGTATGTCGTAGAATGCCCCCAGGTTATATTGTAATCCTGACAAAACTTTTCCATCCTTTTGGACTTGAAAGCTGATGCATTTTCTATTATGATCTTGATGGGGCATCTGAACCTCGACAAGATGTTTGTCTCTAGAAATTGGCTGATGACTTCATCGGTAGCTTGCTTCATGGGGATTACTTTTATCCATTTCATGAAGTATTCAGTGGCTATGAGCATCCATTTGTGTTGTGATGAGGATGGTGGATTAATTTTCCCTATGAAATCCAAACCCCACTACATGAAAGGTGCTTCGACTAAGATCAACTTTAGTGGCGAAGGCTGCAGCTTTCTTCTCCTATCAAAAATATGACATTCGTGGTAGATGAAGACCTCTTTGTACACATCTGCAAAGATTGTAGGCCAATAATAAAATGTCCTCAGGATTTGTGTGTGGTGGTTTTCCGGTAGTGGTGTCCTCCACAATCACCTATGTGGAATTATTCTATGGCTCGCTTCACATCATTTTCCAACAAACAACTCAGAAATATCCCCCTAGGGTCTTTTCAGTAGAGTGAGTTTTCCAGGATGTAGAACTTAACCGCTTTAAGCTGGAGAAATCTGCCCTTAGTATTACTTATGCATGGAGGGGCTTGAAGAATATTCAACACATAGATGATGTTTTCATACCACGATGAGTCAACTAACTCTTGGGGCACTTGCACAATCGTTTCTTCGTGAGGAATCTTTAACAGTTCAAAAATAAAATTGATTCCCACAACGTCACGGTCCGATTGCACCATTAGATTCGCGAGGCCATGACCCTTAATTAGTTTCGTCGGCTTAATCTCCAGTTCCTATTATATCATGGCCTCTATCCATTTCCCTCTCCTCCCTTCGGGGTCGGGCTGAGTCAGGATATCCTTAACTGAATTGTTTTGCATGTAGGCAATAACGTGGGAGTATAATATGTGTGTCCTAAACTCCTTTAGGGATTTTACTAAGATGTGTGCTTGCTTTTCCATAATTTCATACCTTAGTGGAGCATCCCTCAACGTCTTGCTAAAATAGGCTATAGGCTTCTCGAAGTTCTGCTCGTCTTTCTGGAACATCACGTTGACATTCGTATGCTCTAAGGCGAATGAAAATAGGATGAAATATTTCATGAAATCTAGACTGGATAGCACATGATCTCTATTCAATGCCACCTTGATATCTTCAAATGACCCATTGGCTTCTGTTGAGCAATCAACACTCCCTAAAAAATCTAGGAACATTTTCTTTTTTGGGTACCACTCAATCTTCTTCGTCCACTGTCTGCACAAATCGGCAACCCAGAGTTTCCCCTACTCACATGATAAATTTGGCATTGGTGAAAGATAAATGTGGTGGAAATTGTTTGGAAATTCAAAGTATCCAAGTACCGACCTTCATCGTCGTTGGTTGATGAAAGCATTTCTTTCCCACGAACAACATTAGGAAGGATTTCTCCGAAGTCTGATCCATTCAGTATCGGTAGAAGAAAAAATATAATAGTGAGCACCACCCCAAAGTAAGGAGAAACATCACCGACCTATGACCCCTAATATATTTTAGGCATCGAAAATATTATAATGTGTTAACCCGCGAAGAAAAAAAAAATTACCTTTTCCTAATACCACCCAAGGTCGACACATGTAGTATCTAGTTTTAGTATTTTCGACGCGAGCGAGGTCCCAAGTAAGGTATTTATTTATCAATGAATGCCTCTTATAGTTGATTGTTTCTAATGATCCGAGGTCAATAATTCCACGTAAGCATCAATTGATACCACAAATTTTACAGAAGAGAAACATATCAACAAACCCACAGTACCACAATAATGATTACAGGATCTAATAATTCATGCAATCTAATGAATTAGGATGATAAACCATAGTTAGTGTTTACATTTTCATCCATAAGAAAGAACAATACATTCAAAATAATTCCGATACTTAGTATTAAAGGGGTCCCGCCAATTCCGCATCACATACAGCTAAGCCATGTCAACACCACAACCAACCGGCCCGATGGAAATAAAAAGATGATTTTGTTTACAACAGAAGAGAAAAAGGGGATTTTGTCCATACATCACCTAGGAGAAGTGCAAGGCACAAGATCGCCCACTATGCCTTTCCCTGAGTTACTACTTATGCCTTGTATTATGTTCTTCTCTCTCCCCGTCCATTGAGCCTTGTGCAATTGCACAATTGTATCTTGTGCTTCCCAAAGTTGCCTCTATAGCCAAACCGTGCTTCCTACACAACCCGACAATGATAGTATCTACTAATATTTCTCCACTAACTAACGCCGCAACTCTCTGTTCTCTTGGTAGAGTTCAACTATCGTCAGTTTGTCCCATTTTAACTGTTGAGAAGAACTCTCGTCGGGAGAACACGATTCTCTTTCACCTCCTTTTCTCCTCTAACCTTCCCTACCAATAGTCCCAACTGGCACCGACCAGTGGGTAAACCTCATGGGCTCCTCAACAAATGAATGTATGCCTAGCTTATCCTGGAGGCGGTCCTCCTCCCCCTTTTTGGGCCTCCCTCTTCCCCAGGGTTCCAGCTCCTGAGGAAACATGGTTCTCGTCATACCTTTGTTAGAAGTATCCTTTTTCACCCCAAGCTTTGCAATAGATACTAACACCATCTCCATGCCAAGACCTACACCCCTTTTTAGACTTTCAAGAACATGGTAGGCTAACAAAAAGGAATCCTAGGCATGTTGGGGCTCAAACTTGGCACTCTGACTACTCTGCAGACCCCGCCCCCTATTGGATGGGGATCCCTTTATGCAATAGCGTGACGACTCGGGCATCCGCAAAGCACAGGGAACATCTATACAGGACTTCACCAAGATGATTTTTTTATACCAATGTTGGGTATATGTGTTATATTCTTTGCATGTGTGTGTGTGGGCGCGTCATATATGAAAACTGTGTCTAACAATCCCTACGTCAGATACAAAAACTGTGTCAGATACGACAACCGCGTCAGATATGAAAATTGTGTCTGTGTTTTTTTCTATTTTTAGTGGATTTGTAAATTAATCCTGGATTAAGGGATTAGGGTTTTGGTATCTACGAAATACCTAAAAACATTGTATATATTGTATGGTGAATGGTGAAATTCGATATAATGAAAATAAGAGAGGTTTTCCCGATTGAGGGTTTCCAGTATAAAATCTCTGTGTACTCTATGTATGAGCCATTGATTAATTTCTGTCTTTCTTAAGAATCTATATGCATTGCTTTACTTCGTAGGTTTAAAACTTACAACCAGAACTCCAGAGAATATAAGCTTGTAATGAGTGTAAGTTTTCCCACAACTCCCTGAATTTGTAGAAAAAAAAAGAGGAGTGAAACAGAGCATGCCAATGAGACACTCGCACCCTGCAACATGGTGATTAAAGACTCGACACACCACAGTTGTTCAACAGATACAATCCAAAGCATGTAAACGCCGCCAAACAAAGTTATAGGTAACATCTGGTATGATGCTCCTGACCTTTCCCCAGACCTTCGTTATTCAACTAATTATGTTTTACATGCTTGATAATATAGATTCTAGAAGAATTTAATGGATTTCCTTTTATGGTGTTGGACCCTTTCGGAAGTATACACGCGCATGCTCACCTTCAATGTCTCTTTTGGGCACCAAAGGTCGAATAATTAATATGACTATTTAAAGCATTCATGATGTTGTACTTGATTTTCCACCCCATGATACACTGACATAATTCCTTTTAACCAAAGGAGTGATGGATTCGTCCAGGTCATCACAAGTCATTCAAAGGAGCGACTGATATCAAGTAAGTATTAAATGACTGAAACTAGCGGGCTACACATGTACATATTATTCTTTTCAATTTATTTACGGGTTATCACAAATTACTTTGAAATTGCTAAACTTCATCGTCTTAATTGCAGGAAAGAAACCTCCCCGATTATCGAACAAAGTTCATCCTATGGTTTCGTTGAAGGATTCGAAAAGAAAACCAAAGTTCAATCATGGAAGCAATAAAGGTTTATGGGCTCTGCGAGTGTGACATCCCCAATCAGTTATTGACTCAAGTAATGTGTTCAAGACACCCACCGAATGAGATGTGTTGTGGGCTGAAGAATGTGCAAAGATAGCCGATACGAAGCTAGGACGAGTACAATTGTTCGTGAAATACCTGATCAAATCTCAGACTATGTTGTAACTACTAAAATCATTTTTGGTAAAGTTCTAAATGCATGCAGTAGATATCAGAGGATTATACGTAGCCCTAATGGAACAACACAGAGTCCCATGGGCTCAAAGCTGCGAAGATCTATTGGCTTGAGTATGAAATAAGTCACCCTTTTCAAAACATATCCTGGATGGACTGTCAAAGAAATTGTTGGATGACCATGACACATGGTGATTTTTGTTTGGTATGAACTATATTTAGCCGTTAATTTAGGTTAAATTTTATGCTATAAATAAAGGCATCGCCTGATTAGTCAAGGGTCGATGGTTGTTGTAAGAACTATTTCTTTTTGGGTTTGTTGATAATTATTTTGAGACTGCTATGAATTGAGAAGTCCTTCTAGACCAAAGACAAGCTATTTTCATCAGATGTATGTGATTGGAGTTGGAGAATAACTATTGATATCCTGTTCCAAGAATGATGCAGTAAATGAGTAAGAGAAATCGATTGTGTTTTCAAGTTATCTGGTGCAATGCTTTTATGTTCTTTGCTTTAATTATGAAGATAAATCATTGTGTTGTTATGTAATGAATGTTATGGTAGATGAATTATTTTTCTTTCCATGATCTTGGTTACATATGTGTTTTTCTTTCTTTTAGTTAGATTCTCAAGCAGTAATTGGATGCTCATTTGGTTAATGTATTATTACTAGGCCTTTGGTTTAGAATTACTATCTACATGTTTGAGCAGTGGGTTATCCCAAGATCAACCCCTTCCTAGTGGTTGAAATTCAATCTTGTTTCTTTTCAAGTTGGCTTATGCTAGCTTGCATCTCTCAAACCAGCCCCACTCAAGAAAAAATACAGAAAAGAGCAGTGCTACATGAAGGGATAACCTTCACAAGAAAACACAAATCCCATTGATAAATTGGCTAGATCGCAAGATCTGGAGAACCATACCATCTCAAACGTTGCAGAGTCTACTTGGGCCTTAGTGGTGGGTTTGGTTCCTATTGTTGAATCAAGGGATTTAAGACCCATCAATAGATTTTGGGTTCCACTTCATCTCATTTCCCTTTTTGAGCATGTAGGTGATATGCTTTATAATCTCTGCCAGGTTTGGGATGAATCTCCTCAAGAAGTTTACTTTTCCCAGGAAGGATTTTACTTCTTTTTTACTGCACAAAGTGTCAATTTTAAGGATTCCTTCAACCCTACTGGGGTCTATCTTAATGCCTTCATTGAAGATAATTTCTCCCAACAACTTCCCTTCTTCCACCCTGAAATGTGATTTCTTTAGATTTAGCGATATGCTGAACTTCCTGCACTTATGGAAAACTTTATTCATATGCTCAAGGTGTTGTTTTTCAGAGGTAGAGTATATCATGATCTCCTCTAGATATGTCACAATGAACTTGTCCTTTTCATTGGAAAAATCAATGTCCATTTCCCTCTGGAAAGTGGCTCCAGCGTTCATCAAGCTGAAGGGCATATTGGCGTACATGAACACTCACCATGGAGTTGTAAAAGATGTATTTTATTTGTCATCTTGGTGGACCATGATTTGATTATACCTTGAAAAATTGTCCATCATGGAAATCTTCTAGGACCCCACCACCTTTTGCAGGATATAGTCCATTTTAGGAAGAGGGTAGTGATCCTTGAGGGACACTTTGTTCAAATTTCGGAAGTCTACACAGAGTATTATCTCACTACTCTTCTTTATTACATGCACCAAATTAGCTACCCATTTCTAGAACTGCAAATAAATGATAATCTTAGTGCCAAAAAGTTTCTTTACCTCTTTTTCAATCAATGGAAACAACAAGGGATTTATCCATATCAACTTCTATTTGAAAGGTTTCTGATCTTCTTTGAGATGGATAACATGCTGGATCACTTTCATGTCATACACCGTCAAATCATCATAGCTCCATACAAAGACATGGGGGAAATCCTTCATGAGCTTGACGTAGTCTTGCTTGACCTCTGGATTGAGCATTTTCAATAATTTGATCATTTTCGGGTTCTCCTCAATCCCGATGTTGCAGCCTTCCACATCCTCTTCGTTTGCAGTGATCTTGGGATTTTTAGCCACGTCATTTTCGTCAAACATCTTTTCTAGTGGCACTAACCCCTTCAGAATAATGTTATTTTTTATTTGTATTATGTCCCTTCCCGTGATCTGGTTCTGGAAAGTGTCATCATTACTGCGTGCATATGTGCTCCCATCTTTGTCGCAACAACATTCATCGTCAATGTTTATGTTAGTGAACTTGTCACTCATATAAATAAATATTTCTACCTGCTTGTCGTCCTCAAACACCTGCCAGTATTTGATGTTATTAGGCACTGGCAGCATGTGTTTGATTTCAATCTCATATTTTTTGTTTGGGAAGATGGGGATTTTAAAAATTGAGGCTGAGGTGGGAAATGCATCAACAATCTGATTTTTCTCCCTTGGGATAGCAGATAGGTCATACTCTAAAAATTCCTCGAGGAGGTCTAGCACCAAGTTTTTCTATGCTCTCATCCTGGGGTTCTTTGTCTGATATACACCTCTAACCTGGTTTATGACCAGTTCAAAGTCTCTGTGCACTACTATCCTCTTTATGCCTAATTATTTCAACACCTTCAGGCCCATAATCAGTGCCTTGTACTTGGCCATGTTTTTTGTGCATTCTAACGCGAGCTTGTATGAGAACAACTTTGTGCCCACTTCAGGGGGGCTTACCCATACGCCAAAACCCGCTCCTTCCTTGCTAAAAACGCCATTGAAACTCATGTTCCACATCCCTTTTTTTGTGTGGTATTTTGGGTCGGCACACTCTGTTGCTTCCCACACGGTTTCATTATCAATTGTCATGATGGTGGTCGACTGTTCCTCTTCAAAACTGAGGTCATTGTAGAATATGGAAAAACCAACCTCTATGTCGATGGACTATATGGGGTGGTTGTTTGGCTACATTTTGCTTCTTACCATGTATTTCAGCAACACTTCTCTGTACAACCGTTTTTCCTAGCCAGAGATGGGAATGGTGATGTATGACATGTCCATTTGAAGGGTCCCCTTTAACTTTGCAGCCCAGGATATGGAAAACAACTTGGAAAACTTAGGGGGTATGTCCGCCACAACCACATCCATAACCATGTTCTTCGAAGGAATTTGGGCCAATGACACGACCAAGTCCTTGATGACAGCTAAGAACTTGAAGTTTCTCGAATCAAAAGAGAAAAGGTCCTTGTAGGGCCCAGTGATATCCAAACCCAATTCATCCATGATCACCTTTGGCATGAGGTTGTGTGACATGATAGAATCTAGCATGGCATTATGCACGATCATGTCATGAACCTTCAGACTAACGTAGAATGGAGGTACGTCCTCGGTATAACTTGTCTCCTCAACACGCAGACCAAACAAAATAGTAGGGTGATTGTCTTGTACATTCAAAGTATTGGGGGTCCATCCCATTTTCAAAATTTTAATTATATTCTACAGATACTCGTCCTTTTTGATAAGTTCATTGAATGGAATAGAGATTTTGATTTTATCCATTTCATGCTCAAAGTTAAAGGGAGGAAAGAATTTCTCTACCTTTTTTCCACCCGCTTCTTGACTTGTTTCTGAGTTTTTCTTCAGGGCCTCCTCCTTCGAATTTGCCTTCTCAGTTGCATCCTTGGTCATGTTTTCTGGACTCAGTCAACTTGTATAAGGGGTGTCCACTGAAGGTTTCCTTATGGGATTACTCTGTTGAGGTCCAGTAGACGCTTCCTTGCTCCTGAGGTTATATTTCTTTTGAAACTGCATGATGGCATTCTGATAACATTTTATGAAATCTTTTGTTTCCTAGGACAATGCGTCATTAGTTTCCCAAATCCATGCATCGTCCATCTCCAGCATAAAATCGTCTTTTCTTCTCATGTTTCGATCATGTTCTCTCTTTGTCAAAAACACATGTGGGTTCTTGTCATCGCAACAATGCATTTGGTCTTCTAACATCTGATCGAAGTCTTCATCCACATAGTTTTTTTGGAATGGAGGCCTTGTCTATTAGTCACCTTGATCTCTCTGCTCCCTCTACTTTCTCTATCTGATTTGGGGAACTTGACCCCTTTTGAGGTTCTAATTTCTAGGCTGGGGGTCATGTTGTTCCCAGGCAATGGGTCTATTTCCCATAAACATTTTCTCCATTAGATTGTCCATGGTTCTCATCATTAAGTCAAATTTGTCGTCTGTGGATATCGATGTTGATGGTTGCGTGTTTCCTTAGGGATTCTTATCACCTATGTTAAATCTTTGTTTGATCTTCCCCAACACAATCATATTTACTTCAACTTTGATCGCATTGATCATTATCGCGTCTAGATTTATTGATCTTCCTTCTCTCAACAACAAGGATAAATTATTGTTGAAGGAGTCAATGTATCACAACTACGCATCCCCGGGAGGTGGCTGGACTTCTGCGGGAATCGAGTTATAAATATTCATGAAATGGGCTGAGAATTCTTGCATCATCTCCTTTGGCACATTCTTCATATTATTATACTACATTAACAATGACAAGGGGTTCTTCTTGCCTCCCCATCTATTGATGAAAGACGTTTTGAATGCGGTGAAGTCTCAAATGCTCATAGCCAGGAGGGCTTTGAACCACTTCCTCACCTCCCCCGCAAAACTCTGCGTGAACAACCTCATTTTCGGATCTCAATAGTCTACCTCTTTCAGGTTGGTGAAATCATTGAACCAATCCAGATGCTTCTGGGCTGAAACATTCCCTTCAACATAGTAAAGCTTAATCCTCTAGCTGTAATTCTAGGGCAAATCATGTAGTTGGGATGGAAGAATGAGGGGGGGAAATCTGGCAACCATGGCTCTAGGAGGGTTTGGGACTTGAGGGATGTTATTAGACACTAGGGCTTGGAATCTCTTCTGGTAAAAATATATCTCGTCCAAGCTGGTTTTCGACTTAGACCTAAACATGGTTTTCTCAAACAATGTTTCAAACTCAAGGTCATCGATGCTTTGTGTGCCATCTTTTGGTAAGAACAGACTCCTCTCCAGGTAATATAATGGGCCTGGCACTTGCTCTCTAGTCCTGTGTAGAATTTTCTCTGGGTCATACATAGGCTTTGTAGGGTTTCAGTCAATATTTTATCTGGTATAGATCGTCTTCAGAGCCAGGCTTCCTGAACTACGCTACTTGGAGCTACTGGTCTTTTTGACTGGAGTCACCCGGGTAAAGTTTTTAGCCAGTACAAATTCTTGTCCCGTTGTTACCCTTAGGGGTCAAACTTCAACATTAGTCATTCTCCCAGGGAAAATCTATTCACTTTCATCCCTGACAACGATGCCATAATGTTAGCATTATGTAAATGTGTTCGAATGATAAATAGATGACAAAGGAAACTGTTTCAACCAACTTTGAGACCTGAAACTAGCCTTTCAGACCTAGAGAGGGCTCTCTCGGGAGACTCTATCTCCATGCGGGATATGGATTTAAAGTTGCTCCTAGATTTAACACCATTGAAATAATGTATTTTGGTTATATTGGCGTAACAGACTAATACTTTGGGCTATGGAGTCGGTTCGAGAAAACGACGGAAAAAATGAATTGGTGACTGAAATTGAGAGGATAAAGGTTGAGTGAGCAACAATATTCAGTGAAAAAGCATTGTGGGTGTCAAGGAGAAAATAGAGGAAGTAGCTCAGAGCACCGTTGTGGATGAATTCAATGTTAACTTTAGAGGAAATACGTTTTGTCTAAATGGCGCGAACAAGGGGTGTTGGGCATCGAATCAATAGGTTTGAAATTTTGTTCTGATTTAGATAGAAAAGGATATGAATAAAGGAAACAGGAAGTACATACGAAAAGAAATAAAAACAATACATCCAACTACTACAATTAGAATCTTTTCATCAAAGCTATAGAACTTTTGCATTAAGTTTCGATCAATTTCAAATTTCATACAATAGTTATTGTCTGTACCAATTTTTCCAACCAACCTAGCTTACATAGAAAACATCAAATATATAAGAAAGGGCACTGCTTGGTCTACCCTTCTCTTCTAACCGCTATCTCTAAAAAATAGGAAAATGATTGTTCTGCATTACAAAAATCTTCGCATGACGCTTTTCCAAAAATAGACAACAGATACATCTGGCTACATCATGATTGTTTGTAATCTTCCATGGGGATTCATTTATTGATTAGGTATCGTCATGGGGGAGTGATGTGTCAATGCTTTGCCTCGATCAAATATCTGAATGGACAAGTTTTTTTTCAGATTCTCGATGTCTGATGTAACGACTTTGATTTTCTGTCGCGCGCTCATTTGTTGGAGGAAATGTGCACGACAAGTGGTTGCAGACAGTCATGGCTATTATCAAAATGGAAAAATGTCTTAGGGCGATGTATACTTCAAAAATTTCAATATTTTCTTTATGTTTGCAGATACAAGAACAGACTCAACTAATATTGTTTCTTCTGCTCGTTGGCGAGAACTGCACGGACTATCTCTTTGGTCGCTTCACATTCTCTAGAGTGTTTTTCATACCTTTCTTCCAACAACTTCTGTGTATTTCATAGTTGTATGATCGTATCTTGTGCCTCTATGAGTTTTCTTTTGATCCATGTCATGTTCCCTTTGTGACCTTGTGCTGCTGACACTTCAATGGTCTTTGTCGCTAGTTGTTGTCTCAACTCTTTGTTTTCCTGGTACAGTTCGATGATGGCTAGTTTCTCTTGTTTCAGTTGTTGAGATGCTTCTTGATCATTTGTACCCATGACATCCATCCTCCTTTTTCTTCTCCCACTTTCTCGTCTTCTACCTTCAGAAGGCTCCAGGAGGACAACATGCATAAGTAATGTTTCAAGAAACGGTCATACATGTGGCTTGTCTGAGATTCAGGTTTTCCCAGCTTCCTTAATATTCCTTGGCCTGCCACTTCTCCGAGGTATCTGTTGTTGGGGATACAAGGATTCTACTTCCCTCCCTTCTTGCGTAGGTATTTCCACTCCAGGTTTTGTGCGGTGTGATGTTTTCGTTCCCGTGGGTAAAGGGAAAATCCCCCCTTTATCCATGGGGATGCCCATTGTGAGTGATAATGAATCCCAATCACTTTGGAGCTTGGGTTTGGTGATTCTGACACTATGTGCATCATTATTTATGTTTTCATAGGTTTCCATGACCAATATTTATCTTATACACATTGGATCCAGCGGATCCCAAGATGGAGAATTCGATCGACCTAGGCCTACGAGAAAACTTACAGACAGAGTCTAAATATGATTTCACGAACAAAATCGGTGCACAAAATCTAGGATTTATAACATATCGAGTGAAAGGAGGAATAATTCCAAAGAACATTGAATTCATGGTGACTATATGTTTCGAATCGAACTGTGAATTTTCCATAACACATCCTCGCGTGTAAGGTACAGGCGATAAGGGCTGCAGGGCATACATGATACAAATGCTGCGATTTTTCATTCTTTCAGCCTTCATGATGAACTGATAATAGTTACAACACTTGCCTATGTGACTTACATTAACTACTTGACTTGACTTGGTGTACGTAGAGACTAACTTTTGACAGGACCCGACTTTCTCGGAACATCATACCTGTACCATTTACACATGTTTCGACTATGACATCCCTTCCCATTTCCAAGGGCCAATCGACCACTTGTTGACTTTGACCCCTTCATTTCAACATCCATCAATTCACATGTTTTGACACATGGGCCATAACTTGACTTAAAACTGAATCTAATTGAAATAAAAATGGCGGCACTAACACACTCGACAATCTTTTTTCTTTTAGAGAGTCAGAAAATAGCTTAAATCAAACTCGTTGGGAGTCCTCTAGGTATAGGTCTTCATGTTTATGAGTAATAAATGAGGTTCAAACATAAATTCATGTATTAGATATATGGGACTCCCAATCCTACAAACAAAAATCTATGCATGGGCACCGAATGAAGCAGGGGATCTAGCTAAAGAACCCATGTTTTGTAAGTCTCTACCATTCGATAATGACACTTCTAGTTGCATATAGAAGGTTATGTGTCACTATTTAATGGGTTCATACCTAAGGAATATGAGTTGTAGTCATAGTATTATGCAAGTGTGCATGATGGATTGGGTACCTATTTTATATGTTGGGTGACGAAAATACCTATCCAAAGTTATGAACGAGCAACATGGGGCTAAAAAAACACAAGAATCCTTGGATAAAACCACCAAAACCAACTCCATCCACTACTGTATTAGTCTATTAGGATAAAATATTGTATGAAACTATGTAAAGTGGGTAAAAAATTGCTATAAATAGTAAAAAAATACCAATTTTACTATACTAGTTGTATTTTTTACCCAAATAGTGCATTTTGGACCAAATTGCCTCTGAATTTCAATTGTTGATTGTGGGAGCTACAAGCGATGGAATAAAAAACCGTCTAGACGAGGTAATTCATATTGATCGCCTCTTTATTTATAGAGGATTGCAATTTGTAATTAGGTGGTTTTTTTTAATTTTCTTAGGGTGCAACTTTGAAACCAAGGTGTACGTGGGCTACAAGTCATCAGGTCACGTATACGCATACCTATATGCATTTGTTTGCAAAAATGTAAGCATATAAGAATCCCTTTACGTGATTGTGTACATTATAGATCATGTACATGTCCATGGATAAGGTTTTTTAAATGTTGCTAACTAAAAAAATGGTTTGAATCTTGCAGGATGGTGCTAGAGTGGAGAGAACGAGAGCATGAAGAGGTGTATTTTGTAGTGGAGAGAGATCCTGAGGCCTAAATGGCCTTAAAAATATGTGGGATATACAAGTTTTGCACTCTCAAAGGTATTAGGGGTCAAGTGAGACTGCTTCAACTGCTTGTGATGTATTGGGATCAGGATACTCAGACCTTCAACCTTGATGGACAACAATTGAGGATTGAATTTGAGGACATCTACTTCTTGATGGGATTGTCCCACCAGGGTCACATGGTTGACCTCAAATCTAGGGGAGCTGGGAGTGGCATGAACATAGAGGATTACATAGCCATTGTAGGGACCGAGAAGGTAGGGAGCCAACTCCCAATCAGAGAGATCAACAATCTGAGTCTCATGATTGTTCTCCTAGTTTTGACATGGATAAAAGGGTTGGCCTCTTTGCACCAAGCATCTAGGCCACTTATTTTATATTCATTGGAGTGCTTGTGACCCATGGTTTACGACTGGTTCACCTCACTATTAGCCAACATGAAGAGTTATCTGACAGACTTTAAACTGGGTTGAAAGAGGAACTTCGAGTTCATGTCTATCCTTTGTAGCTTTTTCTTCGTGTGGGTTCCAGGCTTGGACCCTAGAGTTGAGATTGTTCCGCATGGACCTCGTGATCCAACCATGGCATGGTGGACCGAGGTGATGAGGTGATAGGGGGTGGTAGGGTGCCAACACCCTACAATGATGAGTTTTTCTTCTGGTAGAGTCGATAGGTTATGGATCTGGAGGACTAACCTTATGTAGGGATTGAATTCAAAGGAGATCAATAAATTCCATTACCACTAGGTTCCTCCTAAGGAGACATAGGTATGCCAAAGTTTTTTTGAATATTTCATTTTTTTGTATTTTTGCATAAGAAAAAAAAATAAATTTGTATGATGTCAAGTACTAACTAAACATGTGTGTGATGAAGACTTAGGTCCATGACATCCAGAAGAACTTCCATGACACCGGTGGAGGAACCGGGGGGATGAGGCAGTGGGAGGAGAGGCTCATAGAATGATTCAAAATGTGCAGGGAAACCTATATCGTTTTATGCAAACAATTCCCATGGTTCCGATGGAGGATCTACAGGAGGTGATGCAACAATAGGTGGTAGATGTGCCCCATGCTTGGGTAAGACTCTTTCATTGTCTCGCAAATGCCATAGTATGTTATCATAACACACATCTAGTGCCACAGGCATAGATGTCGTGACTATTGTATGATCGGCCGTATATGTATTTTGAGGGTGTCAACCCCAATTTTGTACTATAACATCATATTTTTTGGAGAGATGTAATATATATAAAAACAATGATCTTCGTCTTTACTTATGTTACAATGTGTACATTTATGAAAGTGTTTTCTTTTCTTTAGTTATGTGACAAATGACAATCTAAAACAAAATTAGCATATGCATCAGATACATAATTAGAACTTCTATTAATGTGATGATAAGTAATCAAATCAAAATGTCATTCTAAAAGTCATACCAATAAGAATCATCGGAGTAGAGTAGGGTATCAGACATGGTAACTGTTGTTAAATTGACATACTTCTAACTGGGAGTCTAGGTGAACTTCCAACGAGTGAATACTATGTGAAATGGAATCACGTAAAAGTTCTATAATAGCGCTATACTCAGACACATTATTCATGGATGTCCCTAGGAAAATTCCACTTGAAGACACCAGTAGACACTAGGGTGAATAAAAAACCCAAGAGGAGGAATTTAGGTTTCCTGTATGATGACTGGCCCCATATGTGAATCCTTAGTAGTCTGAAGACTCTGTTGACATTTTCCAACCAAGGGAAAACTTGATAAGTAAGTTGAAGATAAAAACAAAGGGAAAAGATATATACACTAAAATACATTAGTATTTAAAGAGTTACGCCCAAGATTTGGGCTCAAGTGTAATATATTTTCAAATAGAGCCCATTCCTGGTCTCAGCTAACATTTTCCCTTCATAATATTCTAATTCATCAACTCCTTTTTCTAAGACATGTCGCACGATATAGGGGTTGTGCCACCTGGTTTGAACTTTCCTTCCCCTAATGGTTCTTTGGATTGATCATATAGAAGGACCAAGTCACCCTCAATGTGTTGCCAAGGATAAACAGACTTATCATATTGGACCTTGACACGTATTTTATTCGCTTCAATAACCATGGAGGCATCTCGACACTACTCATATAGAATCTCTAGGTGTAAAAGGCATTGATCGAGATTATAAGTGTCAGGTAGGGGCACAACTGCCAATCTAAGTGAAGGGATTTTGCATTCAATAGGTCATATTGACTCCACACCATGTACTAATTGGAAAGGAGAAAAATCGATGGAAGTTTTAACTGAGGTTCGGTATGCCCAGAGTGTTGGGTAAAGCATGATATGGCAGTCAGATTTTGTTTGGCGAACAGTTTTCTACAAAATGTTCTTGAGAGACTTGTTTACAACCTCTACTTGTCCATTTTTCTTGGGGTAGCAAGGGGAAGAATGACCATGTTTAAACCCTAGATTTGATGCTAATTGTTCCATCATTTCATTCTGAAAGTGACTGCCATTATTAGTGACAATCTCACTCGAGATTCCGAACATGGCTATAATTTGATTGAATATGAAGAAGGAAGAAGTATTAGCATCATATATAAATGTAGGAATGACCTCATCCTACTTATTAAAGTAGTCCATGACCACGATAATGTGTTGATGACCCCAACCAAAGTTGGGTTACAATCCAAAAAAGCTACCCCCCACTTGGTGAAGGGACTGACAGTAATGCCTAGATGGAGAGGCGATGTGTGCAAGCACATTTTGAAGGGGTGACACTTCTTAACCACTTCGATGCAATATTTAAAAATATACGTCTAAAAATAACCGACTCGCAAAATTTTGGGGGTTGTCGCAATCTCGAATAGATGACTACCACAAGCCCCACTGTGGAAGTCATTTAGAATAGACTCATATTCTTCATGATTCAAACAAAAAAAAAATATATTTTCTACTCCATGACGATACAAAGTGTCGTCTATGATAAGATAATTCTTAACTTGCTATCGTATATGTCGTCGGTCATCTCATGAGAGATTCTAAGGGAACTTCAAGCTTTCAAGATATACAACAATATCTCCATAGCAGGGGTCTGATGATGAGACAAGGAAAATGTGTTCATATACAAATGAATCAACATGAATGACATCCTCATCTAATAGAGGGACGTCAGATATTAACTATGCAAAAAATAGTGACTTTTTGGACTTTTCATAAGCAAAATCAAGATAGAATTCTTGTAGAATGACAATCCATTTATTGTACTTTCCCCTTATGATACACCAAGTAAGGATGTATCATATGTAGAGGAAAGAGGCAGAGGACATATGCATGGTTCCAGGGGAAGCATGAGTGATATGAATTCAATATTTCATCAGAGTGTTGCCATCAATGACAAAGGGGGAGATTGTTGATTAAGGTTGGTTGTCATTGATTTCAACCCTTGAACAAATCCCTGTAGAACAAAGGTTGGGTAATGGACCCAATATTGTTTGATGTAAAGATGAATCATTATTTTCTTGTCATGATTGATAAGTACTTCACACATGATTGGTACATACTTGGTACATGGTTGGTTGCACTTGTTTATGGTACAGGTTGATTACATATTGTTTAGTACAGGTTGGTGCATGGTTGATGCACTTCTTTATGGTACAGGTTGATTACAAGTTGAGGTACATGTTGATGCATGGTTCAGGTTATTATTATAGGTTGTTTGGTACAGGTTGATTGGTATAGGTTTACAACAATATATCTCACAGTGATAGTGTTACAGTGGTTCCATCGTTCTACTTCTACTTCAGGACGGTTGGATGGGGAAAGGACAGGTGGTTGTAGCCACCTTTCGTTTGTCATTGGAGAACATAGAGCATTGTAGCCTCCTTCTAGTTGTATCCAGAGAATTGGGGAGTTGGATCTTTCCTCAAGTTGTATCCTGAGAAACTAGGGGGTTGGAACCTCCTCCCAGTTGCAGCTAGAAAACAAAGGATGTTGGTGCTTCCAATGAATGTAATTCTTCAAGACAAATAAGATAGATTATTCTGTGGTTTTCTCCCGATTTGGTTTTCCACGTAAAACACTAGTGTATTGTGTATGTGTGTGATTGTTCATTTCTTATTTCTCATTATTGGATAATAATTCTACATTGATATAACACTTGGATTATTTGGAGAAAAATGATTATAATTATGCTATTATTGATTCACCACCCCTCTCACTAATCCAACAATTGGTATCAGAGCAGGTTCCTTCAAAAATCAGTTTAACCACCAAAAGGTAGATCATGGAGAATGCCAACTCATATAGAAATGGAATATCACACTTTGATGGACAAAAGTATGTTTTTTGGAGAATAAGGATGGAAACATATCTATAAGCACATGGGTTTGAAATTTGGCAATCAATTGTAGATGGATACACATTACCAATAGTTCCACCAACAAATGAAAAAGCAGTGAAACTTGGTCAGAATAATTCCAAAGCTACAAATTCACTTTTGAATGGTCTCAGTGAAACATTATTCACCAAATTTTCACATTTTAAATCTGCCAAAGAGATTTGGGAGAAGCTTCGAAATATTTATGAAGGATATACAAAATTCAAAGAAACAAAACTTCAATCTTACAGAGGTCAATTCGAGCAACTAAAAATGAAGGAAGATGAGAATATTGTATCATACTTCTTAAGATTTGATGAAGCAGTGAATGCAATCATAGGATTGGGAGAAGAAATCAAAGAATCTGTAATTGTTCAAAAGGTACTAAGATCTCTTCCTATGAGATTCAACCCTAAGATATCAACACTAGAAGAAAGAACAGATCTAAACTCAATAAGCATGGATGAACTGCATGGAATATTCACAACATATGAAATGAGAATTGAAAAGGAAAATCTAGATGTAAAATAAGAAGCCTTCAAAGCATCCAAAAGATCAAATCAAAAGAAAAAGGAACAAGAAGAATATAGCAGGAACAACGACGTCTCGGAAGATGATGAAGAAGTGGCCAACTTCATCAAAAGACTGAATGAGGGAACCAATGGTAGGTATAGATGTTAGCTTCCTTTAATTTGTTTTAATTGTGATGCTATTGGTCATTTTGATAACAAATGTCCTCATAAGAAAAAGAGAAACGATGAAGGTTACTCAAAAGGCAGACACACATATAAAGGAAAAACAACTACAAAGAAAGATTTCAATAAAAGCTTATGCATCAAAGAAAAAATATCATCATCAGATGAAGATGAAATCAATGACAGTGAGACAGGAGGAGTTCTATTCATGGCAATAAAAGATTTTGACAAAGAAGAATCTGAAGAGGAATATGAAGAAGTCGAAGATGAAATTGAAGAGGAAGAAGTTGACTATCTAGAAGAATTAATGTGTGCCATAGAAGTTATCATAAGAGAAAAGAAGAAAGACAAGAAACTACAACAACTAGACAAGAAAAAGGACACTCGAGAACTAGAACAAATGATCACAAGATTGAAGGTTCAAATAGAAGAAGATAAAATAATTGAAGAAGCACTCAAATAACAACTAGAAGAAAAGGACAATATCATTGGAAAATTTGAAGAAGAGATTGTCACACTAAGAAAGGATATTCAAAAGAAATATATGCAGAATAGCTAAAAAGTTCTGGATGACATTATCATCAGTCAAAAATCTCATCTTGACAAGTTTGGACTTGGATACAATCAGACATAAAAGGGATCAAGCTCCAAAACAATAGAGAAATAAACAAATCCAAAAATCTATGCAGAAACAATCAAAGGGGATAGGAATATGTACAAGGAATATTACAGGAACACTCCTCCACCGAGAAGATTCAGATTTCGGAATCAACAACAGACAGATAGGCCTCAAGAAGAAGAAGGATTCATAAGAGCACCTTCTTTCAGAAGATCTTCAACTCCCAGGTATCAAACTATATTTTTTGGTTTATGTTATGTATGTAATAATTTTGTACATAAAGCTATGAATTGCAGAGCTAACAACAGGAAGAATACAAAATTTGAGAGTCATACACAAAGGGGTTACTCAAAAAGACATAGTGAAACACAAAGAATAAGTTACAATAGGTTTGAATCTTTGAGCACTGAAGTGGAATGTTACAAATGTAACAATTTTGGACACGTAGCCAAAAATTGCATTATGATAGTCCCTCCTAAAGAACCTCAACAAAATAACAATAGTCACAGACAAGAACCTCAGAAAATGACATGGATAAGAAATCAAGATCAGTATAGCAATGAAGAATGCATAGTCGCTCTACAAACTAAGCAGAAGAAACACAGTTGGTATGTTGATAGTGGGCGTTCCAAACACATCACAGGTGATAGAGACAAATTTATTACATTTTGAAAGAAAATAAATGGATCAGTCTCCTTTGGAAATGATAATTCATCCAAAATCAGTGTAGAAGGCACAATCCAAATTGGGAACAACAATAAAAAGGCACAAAATGTTGTACTGGTAGAAGATATGAAACATAATCTTCTAAGTGTGAGTCAAATGTGTGACCAAGGTCATAAATTTACTTTTGATTCACAAAAGTATGAGATAAGAAGAGAAGGTTCAGGGATACTGGTCGGAACAACTCCAAGAAATTCAAACAACATATATGTGTTAATTGAAATTGGAAATGAAAAGTGTTGTCTAGGAAAGGAAGATAAAAGTTGGCTATGTCACAAAAGAATGGGTCACATGAATTTTGATAACCTTGTCAAAGTAAAAAAAATAGAAGAAGTCAGAGAAATTCCCCATATCACAAAACCAACCAACACTTTATGCAAACATTGTCAACAAGGAAAGCAAACAAAGACCAGGTTCAACTCAAAGGAATATTCAACAACAAGACCACTAGAAATTGTGCATATTGATCTAGTTGGACAAACTACAAAAAAATCTTAAAAGGTGAGAGATACTTTATGTTATTAGTTGATGATTATACAAGAATGACTGCATTTTGCTTTCTCAAGAACAAGTCAGAACCTTTTGAAAACTTCAAGATCTACAAGGAAATGGTTGAAAATGAGATGGATTCAAGAATAAAATGTTTGATATCTGATAATGGAGGAGTGTTCACTTCAAAGGAATTTATGGACTACTGCAACAGTCATGGAATAAAAGAAAATTCATTGTTGCTAGGACACCTCAATAGAATGGAGTTGTTGAAAGAAAGAACAGGACAGTGCAGGAAATGGATGGAACAATGCTAATGGATTCCAAATTGACAAATATATTTTGGACATAGGGAGTGCATACAACAATTTATATTCAAAACAGAGTAATTCTTAGAAACAACACTGATAAAACTCCCTACGAGCTATGTAAATGAAGACCAACAAATGTGAAGCACTTCAAAGGTTTTGGAAGAAAATGCTACATTAAAAGAGAAGATGGAAGAATGAGAAAGTTTGATTCTCATGTGGACAAAGGATTACTTGTTGGTTACTCAAGTACAAGGAAATCATACAAGTGTTACAATCTAATATTGAACAAAGTTGTGGAAAGCATCAACCTAACAATTGATGAAACAGACAGACCAGAATGAAAGGAAGAAGAAAACAAATCAATGGAACAACTTTTCAAAGAAGAATAAGAAAAAGATGAAGTAGAAGAGGAAGATGAAGAGAATCCGACAGAAACATAAGAGCAAGTTCAACAAGTATGTCCAAAGACACCTAGCAAA
Organism: Picea engelmannii; assembly: GCA_009831015.1. Lineage (NCBI taxonomy): Eukaryota > Viridiplantae > Streptophyta > Pinopsida > Pinales > Pinaceae > Picea > Picea engelmannii. The sequence goes on from ML777842.1 coordinate 454,239, forward strand.
CGAGTATAGAAGAATCATCCTTCATATCATATTATTGGAAGCAAAGATGCAGGAGTTGAGACAAGAAGAAAAATCCATTCACCAGAACAAACACACCTAACACTCTTATCTACAATTGAACCAAACTGTTTTGAAGAAGCCAACAAGGATGAATTTTGGAATAAGTCCATGAATGAAGAATTGGATCAAATAGAGAAAAATGACACTTGGGAACTAGTTCCAAGACCAAAGAATAAGAATGTCATTGGCACAAAATGGGTTTTCAGGAATAAATTAAATGAAGATGGAAATGTTACAAGGAAGAAAGCTAGATTGGTTTGTAAAGGATATGCACCGACTGAAGGAATCGACTTCGAAAAGACATTTTCCCCAGTTGCCAGAATTGAAGCAATCTGGTTGCTTTTAGCCTATGCATGCTCCAAAATGTTAAAGTATATCAAATGGACGTAAAATTAGATTTTCTGAATGGGGAACTTGAAGAAGAAGTCTACATTGAACAACGAGAAGGATTTCAGTTGTCAAAGAAAGTAGATTATGTGTGTAAATTAAAGAAGACCTTTTATAGTTTAAAATAGGCTCCTAGAGCATTGTACTCTAGACTGGATAAGTATTGGCAACATGCAAGGTTCGTAAAAGGAAGTGCAAACAACAACCGCTACATCAAGGTAAGTGAAGGTAATATTTTATTAATTGAAGTTTATGTTGATGATATTATTTTTGGTAGTGATGATGACAGGTTAAGCCATATATTTGCAAAAGATATGCAGAATGAATTTGAAATGCCGTTACTTGGAGAACTATCCTTATTTTTGGGACTTCAGATATATCAAAGAAAGCAAGGAATCTTTATTTCTGAAACCAATTATATTAGATAAATGTTAAAGATGTTCGGAATGGAATATTGTAAACTAGTTATCACTCCCATGCAAAACAATTGCAAGTTGAGAAAAGATGATGATTCAAAGTCTACAAATCAGAGGCAATACATGTCAATGATTAACAACCTACTATATGTGACAACATCTAGACCATATGTAATGCAGACAATTGGATAGATGGCATGATTTCAAGCAGCACCAAAGGAGTCACATGTGTTAGCAGTGAAGAGGATTTTAGAGATATCTCAAAGGAACATAAGAGTTTGGATTATGGTATCCAAAAGGAAATGATCTATCACTTATTTCCCACACAGATGCAGATTGGGCATGTTGTATTGATGACCGACGAAGCAGTAGTGGAGCAATGTTCTACTTGGCTGATTGTTTAGTATCATGGCTAAGAAAGAAACAATCATCAATATCTTTATCTATATCCGAGGCAGAGTATATTGCAAAAACATCATGTTTTAAAAAGTTTCTTGTATGAAACAAAATCTGACATATATACAGGTCGAGTACGATGAGCCCATTCCAGTCTATTGTGATAATACAAGTACCATCAATATCTCGAAGAATCCCGTGATTCACTCCAAGACGAAACACATTCCAATAGAGTATCACTTTCTACAAGAGCAAGATGCAGAAAACAACATCAGAGTTGAGTATGTGGGCACAAAAGAACAAGTGGTAGACATCTTCACAAAACACTTCCATAAGAATCCTTTGAATATATTTGCCAAAGACTTGGAGTTATTTCTACTCCAAAATGAATTCTTTTTGAATGCTTATCTTATATGTCTTAGATTTACACAAGGAAGCACCATCAGAGGACATTTCAGTCAGGGGGACAAACCCTGGATCAAAAGATACCTTTTCCATTGATGACAAAGGGGGAGAGATTTATTAGATGTAGAGGAAAGAGGTAGAGGATAGAGGCATGGTTCCAGGGGGATTATGAGTGATATGATTTTAGTATTGCATTAGAGATTTTCCATCAATTCCAAAGGGGGATATTGTTGATTAATGTTGGTTGTCATTGATGTCAACCCTTGAAGAAAGCCCCGTAGCTCAAAGGTTGGCTAATGGACCCAAGATTGTTTGATGCAAAGATGACTCTTTATTGTCTTGTCATGGTTGGTAATAAGTAGAAATGGATGAACTCCAAAGTGGTCCCCTTATGGTGAAATCCCTCATGAGAAGATTCTTTGCAGATTGAGTTATCCTAGAAGTACAATTAGAGAACCCATGCTTATTTGTGGAATAATGAGATGAATGGAAGTGAATTTTTTAGTGAAACTATCCAATATGGATAGTTCTTGTCATTCCATTTCCGGTGGTATGTGGAACGTCACATAAATCCTCACGGTAAGAGATTTATGGCCATGAGAAGTTGGAGAACCCATGTTTGGGTAATGGACCCAAGTTTGTTTGATGGATAACAGTATGAGTTTGATATATTTTCAGTTAATACTATTCTATACGGATAACACATGTCATTCCATTTTTGGTGGTATGTGGAACGCCACATAACTCCTCACGGTTTGAGAGTTATGGCCTTATGAAGTTGGTGGACCCTCATATGTCATCTAGAAGCCCCAAAAGGTCAAAGTAGTCAAAGTGGTTTAAGAGATTTTAAAAGGTAAATAACAAAATGAAGTGATGAGTTTAATATAATTCAAAGTGAATACAACATAAATTAATTTAATAATAAATTTAATGGAGAAATTAGAAGTGGGTTAACCCTAAAATAAGGAAAGTGGGCAAAGTGACCTAGAAGATGTTTTTAAAGAAGTTACTTGGAGAGTATAAATAAGAGGCACAACCCTCATTTAAGAAAAACTTGAGAATATTGAATACCTATTGGTTTCTAAGGTAACCAAATGATATATAAGCCTAATTTATGAGGAAAGTGAAGAAAAGAAGGCCAGAATTCAAGGAAGGATAAATTCTTTTGATGATGCTTTCTAAGGTATGTTTTCTTTAGGTCATCTCACCATTTTCGCAATAACATTTTTTATAGAATGATTTATACCATGAAATTGATATTACATTGAGGAAACATATCCAAGTATATTTGGTAAAATATTCATCTTGTGGTTTGTTGCATTTTTTGAGTTACACTCTATGGAAAATAGGGTTTGTGGCTAGTACTAAAACTTGTCAAAAACAAGTGTTTCGGGTAAAAATGTCATAAATTATTCATAAAAGATCCAAATTCAGTAAGACCAAATATTTTGGTTAGATTATTTCCTTTAGTATTCTTTGTAACATTTTCATATAAATTCAACAAATATTCCATGTGGGGCATGCTCTACAAGGTCTCTCTCTAGAATAAGTCAGAATTCAACAAGGTTTGACATTTTTGCTATAACTAATTTTTTGAGAGGTTACAAATAGTAACACTTGGAGGAATTGCATAAAACACATTGAATAACACTGTGTATTAGTTTCATATATTTATTCATTACAGGTACAAATTTATGATTATTTCAAGTTAGGGTTGTTGACTAATCCAAAACTAGTCATGTGAGACTAAAGAAAAGTTTGGTGTAAATGCTAGTCTCTTGTTGTTTAAAGTTAAGGAAGGTTTGAAGGTATGTGATCATATAAACCAGGTCTATTATAGAGTTATCAATCATATTTGGATGATTAAATTGATGAGATATTTTGGTTGAGGTACAAGTTGGGTACATGGTTGAGACAAGTAGTTGATGAGTTGACACATACACGAGGTGCATAATTGATAATGTTGGTACATATTGATGAGTACTTGACACATGGTTGGTGCATACTTGGTACATGGTTGGCTGCAGTTTTTTATGTTACAAATTGACTACAGATTGTTTGGTATAGGTTGGTGCATGGTTAATGCACTTGTTTATGGTATAGGTTGATTACAGGCTGAGGTACATGTTGATGAATGGTTGATGCATGGTTCAGGTTATTGGTATAGGTTGTTTGGTATAGGTTGATTGGTACATGTTTACAATGATATATCTCACTGTGATAATGTGACAGTAGTTCCATCATTATACTTCTACTTTAGGGTAGTTGGACTGGGCAAGGACAGGTGGTTGTAGCCACCTTCCGGTTGTATATGGAGAACATAGGGGGATGTAGCCTCCTTCTGGTTGTAGCCAGAGAATTGGGGATTCAGAGATTCCCTCAGGTTGTAGTGTGAGAAACTATGGGGTTGGAATCTCCTTCAGTTTCAGCTGGAAAACAGAGGAAGTTGGTGCTTCCAATGAATGTAATTCTCCAATGCATATAAGATAAAGCATTATGTGGTTTTCTCCTTATTTGGGTTTCCACGTAAAAAACTGGTGTACTGTGTATGTGTGTGATTGTTAATTTCTTATTGCTCATTATTGGATAATAATTTACATTGATATAACTCTTGGATTATTTGGAGAAAAATGATTATAATTACTCTCTTACTAATTCACCCCCTCTCTCAGTAATTCAACAATTGGTATCAGAACAGGTTCCTTCATAAATTAGTTTAACCACTGAAAGATAGATCATGGAGAGTACCAACTCAGATAAAAATGGAATACCACACTTTGATGGACAAAATTATGTTTTTTGGAGCATAAGGATGAAGACATATATACAAGCACAGGGGTTTGAAATTTGGCAATCAATTGTATATGGATACACAATACCAACAATTCCACCAACAAATTACAAAGCAATAAAACTTGATCAAAATAATTCCAAAGCTACAAATGCACTTTTGAATGGTCTCAGTGAAACAATATTCACCAAAGTTGCACATTGTAAATCCGCCAAAGAGATTTGGGACAAGCTTCAAAATATTTATGAAGGAGATACAAAAGTCAAAGAAGCAAAACTTCAAACTTACAAACTTTAGTTTGAACAACTAAAAATGAAGAAAGATGAGAATATTGCATCCTACTTCTTAAGATTTAACGAAACAATGAATGAAATCATAGGATTGGGAGAAGAAATCAAAGAATATGTAATTGTTCAAAAGGTACTAATATCTCTTCATAAGAGATTCAACCCTAAGATATCAGCTCTAGAGGAAAGATTGGATCTGAAACCAATAAGCATGGACGAATTGCATGGAATCTTCATAGCATATTAAATGAGAATTGAAAAGGAAAATCCAGATGTAAAAGAAGCATCCTTCAAAGCATCCAAAAGATCAAATCAAAGGAAAAAGGAACAAGAAGAATATAGCAGGAACAATGATGTCTTAGAAGATGATGAAGAAGAGGCCAACTTCATCAAATAACTAAACGCGGGAACCAATGGTAGGTATAGAGCTAATCTTCCTTTAATTTGTTTTAATTGTGATGGTATTGGTCATTTTGCTAACAAATGTCCTCATAAGAAAAAGAGAAATGATGAAGGTTACTCAAAAGGCAGGCACACATATAAAGGTAAAATAACTACAAAGAAAGATTTCAAGAAACTCTTATGCATCAAAGAAGACATCTCATCATCAGATGAAGATGAAATCAATGACACTGAGACATGAAGCGTTCTATTCATGTCAATAAAAGATTCTGACAAAGAAGACTCCGAAGAAGAATATGAAGAAGCCTAAGAAGGATATGAAGAAGTGGAAGATGAAATTGAAGAGTAAGAAGTTGACTATCGAGAAGAATTAATGTGTGCCATAGAAGTTATCAGAAGAGAAAAGAAGAAAAACAAGAAACTACAAGCATAACTAGACAAGAAAAAGGACATTCAAGAACTAGAACAAATGATCACAAGATTGAAGGTTCAAATATAAGAAGATAAAATAATTGAATAAGAACTCAAAGAACAACTAGAAGAAAAGGACAAGATCATTGGAAACTTGGAAGAAGATATTGTCACACTAAGAAAGGATATTCGAAAGAAAAATATGAAGAATAGCTCAAAAGTTATGGATGACATTATCAACAATCAAAAATCTCATCTTGACAAGTCTACACTTGGATACAATCAGACAAAAAATGGATCAAGCTCCAAAACAACAGAGAAATAAACAAATCCAAAAAGCTATGCAAAAACAATCAAAGGGGATAGGAATATGTACAAGGAAGATTACAGGGACACTCCTCCACCGAGAAGATTTAGATTTTAGAATGAACAACAGACAGATGGGCATCAAGAAGAGTAAGGATTCATACGAGCACCTTCTTTCATAATATCTTCAACTCCCAGGTATCAAACTATATTTTTTGGTTTATGTTATGCATATAATAATTTTTGACATAAAACTATGAATTGCAAAGATAACAACAGGAACAATAACAACTTTGAGAGTCATACACAAAGGGGTTACTCAAGAAGACCTAGTGAAACACAAAGAAGAAGATACAAGAGGTTTGAATATTTGAGAACTGAAGTGGAATGTTACAAATGTAACAATTTTGGAGACGTGGCCAAAAATTGAAGAATGAAAGTCCCTCCTAAAGAGCCTAAACAAAATAACAATAGTCACAAACAAGAACCTCGGTAAATGACATGGATAAGAAATCAATATGAGTATAGTAATGAAGAATGCATAGTCGCTCTACAAGATAAGCAGAAGAAACATGGTTGGTATGTTGACAGTGGGTGTTCAAAACTAATGACAGGTGATAGAGACAATTTTCTTACATTGTGAAAGGAAAGAAATGGATCAGTCTCCTTCATAAATGATAATTTAGCCAAAATGATTGGAGAAGGCACACTCTGAATTGGGAACAAGAATAAAAAGGCACAAAATGTTCTACTGGTAGAAGATATGAAACATAATATTCTATGTGTGAGTCAAATGTTTGACCAAGGTCATAAAGTTACTTTCGATTCACAAAAGTGTGAGATAAAAAAAGAAGGTTTAGGGAAATTGGTCAGTACAACTGCAAGAACTTCAAACAACATATATGTGTTAAGTGAAATTGGAAATGAAAAGTGTTGTATAGGAAAGGAAGATGAAAGTTGGCTATGGAACAGAAGAATGGGTCACATGCATTTTGATAACCTTATCAAATTTAGAAAAAGAGAAGCAGTCAGAGATATTCCCCAGATCACGAAACCAACCGACACTTTATGCAAGAATTGTCAACAAGGAAAGAAAACAAAGACCGGGTTCAAATCAAAGGAATATTCAACAACAAGACCACTAGAAATTGTGCATACTGATCTAGTTGGACCAACTACAACAAAGGGATTAAAAGGTGAGAGATACTTTATGTTATTAGTTGATGATTATACAAGAATGAGTGCAGTTTGCGTTCTCAAGAACAAGTCAGAAGATTTTGAAAACTTCAAGATCTACAAGGAAATGGTTGAAAATGAGATGGATTCAAGAATAAAATGCTTGATATCCAATAATGGAGGAGAGTTCACTTCAAAGGAATTTATGGAATACTGCAATAGTCATGGAATAAAAAGGAAATTCATCGTTGCTAGGACACCTCAACATAATGGAGTTGTTGAAAGAAAGAATAGGAAAATATAGAAAATGGCTCGAACAATGCTAATGGATTCCAAATTTACAGATATATTTTGGACATAGGGAGTGCATACAACAGTTCAAATTCAAAACTAAGTAATGCTATGAAACAACACTGATAAAATTCCCTATGAGCTATGGAAAGGAAGACCAACTAATGTGAAGCACTTCAGTGTTTTTGGAAGCAAATGCTACATCAAAAGAGAAGATGGAAGAATGGGAAAGTTTGACTCTTGTCTGGACAAAGGAGTACTTGTTGGTTACACAAGTACAAGAAAAGCATACAAGTGTTACAATCTAATATTGAACAAATTTGTGGAAAGTATCAACATAACAATTGATGAAATAGGTAGACCAAAATCAAAGGAAGAAGAAAACAAATCAATGGAACAACTTTTCAAAGAAGAAGAAGCAAAATATGAAGTATAAGAGGAAAATGAAGAGAATACAACAGAAACAAAAGAGAAAGTTCAACAAGTATCTCCCAATACACCTAGAAAACGAGTACAAAAGAATCATCCTTCTGATCAGATTATTGAAAACAAAGATGCAGGAGTTGAGACTAGAAGAAAAATCCATTCACCAGAACAAACACACCTAGCACTCTTATCTACAACTGAACTAAATTGTTTTGAAGAAGCCAACAAGGATGAATTTTGAAATAAGGCCATGAATGAATAATTGGATCAAATAGAGAAAAATGACACTTGGAAACTAGTTCCAAGACAAAAGAATAAGAATGTCATCGGCACAAAATGGGTTTTCAGGAATAAATTAAATAAATATGGACAAGTTACAAGGAACAAAGTTGGATTGGTATGTAAAGGATATGCACATATTGAAGGAATCGACTTTGAAGAGACATTTGCCACAGTTGCCAAAATGGAAGCAATTCGGTTTCTTTTAGCCTATGCATGCTCTAAAAATGTTAAAGTATATCAGATGGATGTAAAATCATCTTTTCTAAATGTGTAACTTGAAGAAGAAGTCTATATTGAACAACCAGAAGGATTTCAGTTGTCAAAGAATGCAGATTATATGTGTAAATTAAAGAAGGCCTTGCATGGTTTAAAACAGGCTCCTAAAGAAGTGTACTCTAGACTGGATAAGTATCTACAATAGGCAGGGTTCAGAAAAAGAAGTGTAGACAATAACCTCTACATCAAGGTGAGTGAATGCAATATTTTATTAATTGAAGTTTATGTTGATGATATTATTTTTGATAGTGATGATGACAGGTTAAGACAGAAATTTGCAAAAGGTATGCATAATGAATTTGAAATGTCGTTACTTGGAGAACTATCCTTCTTTTTGGAACTTTAGATATGTCAAAGAAACCAAGGAATATTTATTTCTCAAACCAATTATATCAGAGAAATGTTAAAGAGGTTCGGAATGGAAGATTGCAAACTAGTTATCACTCACATGAAAAACAACTGCAAGTTTAGAAAAGATAATGATTTGAAGTCTACAGATCAGAGGCAATACAGGTCAATGATTGAAAGCCTACTATATGTGACAACATCGAGACCATATGTAATGCAAGCAGTTGGACAAGTGGCATGATTTCAAGCAACACCAAAGGAGTCACATGTGTTAGTAGTGAAGAGCATTTTCAGATATGTCAAGGGAACATAATATTTTGGATTATGGTATCTTTTATCACTCCAAGAAACTCTCCTAGGCTGTATCTCAGAGATGCCTGGTAACATAACCTTTTTGTAACTATTTTCTCAATAATGGGTGTGGGTTTGGATCAAGATGAATATCTTAAATCACTGGATTGTATCTTCAATACAGTCTAGCTATATTCATGCAATACAAGGCCTTCAAGAGCTATTATCAGATAGGTTTTTAAATCAAATGGATAAGAAAACCAATCAATTAACCAGAACATACATAGGCAATATATATGATGTGTCAACAAACTAGCTAAGGATGCTTATGATTCTTTCTTAACAGTCAAAAGTAAGATGACAGTTACCATAGGACCATTAAAAATAGATAAAAGAATGATTTCAACTCATAGGAATAGACAAATATGAAAGAGAGTCTGACAATAACAAATGAAAGAAGCTTGCAGGCTTAATATATTAAAGAAAGTGTCTTTTTACAATAAGAGTGGATTATAGAACTCAAAATCGAACCTTCAACCTCAAGGACTAAATTTCCCCTCTCCAATGCTTCTCCAATGAGCTTTAAATAATATTTACAAATCAGTTTCAAGATCCTCAAAAGATGGATCTGATAACCTTTTCTCCTATCTCAATTCGAATTTGTAAGGTGGCAGGAAAATGCAGAAATTTCTGGAAATATGTTGCTCCGAAATTGACCTATATCTCTCAAATAAAAACCGAGTTTGGAAAAATGAGAGAGGTTTTTTAATAGGAGAGCGTGCTGGTAAAAATTATCTCTCACTTTCCAAAAATTCATTTCTATCTGATCATAATCTGTCTCCAAAGAAACTGACTAAAACAGAAAAAACCAGATTTCCAAATCTAGTCATATTCCTAAATTTTAGGATTTGATTCCTAGAAGGTTTCCAATGATGAAATGAAGTGCCACCTGCACCCAGGAATGATATTTGATAATATATTTGAGTAATATTCATCATCTTCTCTTGAATAGACTTTTTCCAAGTCGAATTTTGACTTTTTGACCAAAATCTGTGCATTTTTACCCAAAAATAGAAAGGCAACTTAATCTTCTTGCCTTGTCATCTACCTCAAAAGATGAAAATGGATGATGATATGTATCCATTTAATTATTATCTATCATTATAAAACACCCTCAAGGCATCTGGATCAAAAAATAGCCGATCTAGGCAAAAAGAAGAACAATATGCAATTTTCTATGCTTTCGGTGGCTAAGGAGCCAAAAATTCTGGCCTGTTAGCCACTGAAAGATCTACTTTCAATGGATAATGATAGCTAAAAAATCCTTCCTAAGCCACTGAAATCTTTGTTTTTAAATATTATTAAAAATTGCAATTCTTTGAAACTTTCAAACTACAGATCTGTTCTCCAAGGTTCTCCGCAGTCGCTGCAAGGTAGTTTTAGCTTTAGACATTATGGTCTAACTTCTACATGCCCAAGTCAATTATCTTATAGGAATAAATTCACCCAAATATGAGTGTTCTCTTAGACCACCTACATATTTATCTACTAGATTTGACGACCTGCAGAATTTTATGGTTTTATAACATCATTGAAAACCTGTTACAACTGATTCTATACAAAGAATAATAAGCAAGAAACCCTCCTCTGAATGAAAGAAAACTTTGGTTCTCCTTTGGATATGAAGAAATGGTGGTACAATGGATTTCCCAAGCTTAATAACACTTATAAGATCTCTTGAAACCATTTTAAAATCCCTCATACCTGAAAAATGATGATAAAATAACATCAAAACCGCCACATTTCTGAAAACGATTCCTTACTTTGCAGGGGAATTGTGACTACTTTCCTGAGCTCTAAATTAATATATGAAAGTAACATTGGAAATCTTAGGATGCCTAGTTGTCAATTGACTATTTGAGCGTGTGAAACGACCTCTCCAGGGCTGATAAAATTGAGTTTTCCCAAGGCAACTTATCGTTTGAAAAAACTGCACTTTCGGTGGCTAAACTAGCCCTGAATTTTGCGCTTAAGTCACCAAAAGCTAGGATTTCGGTGTCTAATGAACATTTGAAATGTCCTCCTAAGCCAAAAAAACCTGAGATTCGACTTTTTTGAAATAAAAACAAAACCAATTTTTTTTCAAACTTTATTACATGCATAAAGATCTCAAAAATGAGCCTTAGAAAATTTAGAAATGAATTTTTTGCTGACTTCCTATCACCTAAAATAAAAAAAATTGACTATGTTATTTGAGGAGATAACATTTGGCTCCTTCTACGGATGAAAGCCTCCCTATGAGGTTTCAAAAAGCTCAGATCCAATGCCTTTCCTGGAAAAAACTCAAACATAACCTAAACTCTAGTGTTGCATTGGGCATGGAGTCATTTGCAAAGACTAACAGGAAGGAAATTGATATTTTTAAATGAAAATGTTTGAACTTGCAGTTCCATTGGGCATAGATTCATCTGGCCTTTACAACTGATTACCTGCAAACCTGTAACTTGCTTGTAGCCTGCCTGCTTATCCAGATAAACTGAAAGTAATCTATATGCTCATATGAAGAGCTTATTCAGCTGCCTACTCCTACACTAACCAACTATACTGCCTCTTAATCAAGTAAACTCATACTTCCAATGAAGCCATGTAATAAATTTATTTGCTAACAAAATTCTTGATCTTGATCCAAAAAATAAAAGAATGCGTAGCCAATAGAGATGTGTTCTGAAAAAATGATAGAAGCAGTCTTCATCTGACAAGAATATCTTGATCTTTAAATACTGCTTAATGATTCCAGAAAATCAACAATAGGATCAATAAAATAGTAAAGGAATACCTCTTCAAGCTTATGTTCCGACTGTAAGCTGAAATGTTGTTGCTGGCTGCCTTCCCTAATCTTAATGATGAATGTGGACTGCTCAACATTTGCCAAAAAAAAATGCAAGCTCGACTGTTGATTTGAAACTTTCTACTCCCCTTCACCATATCTCTTCAAATCTTCTTCCTTATCACTGTATTGATCAAATGTAGTAGCATAAAGATAATATCCTAATGACAAAGATGAATATCTTTGTATAAAAGTATCATCAATAGTTTCCTGGAACAGATTTGGAAAAATATCACCTTGTTCCTCATCATAATTTGAAACAACATGTTCATAAGGAGAAGGAGAATTCTTCTGATGTTCTAGCTGAAGATTATATAGTCCCCCAAAACCCTGTTCCTCATGGTTACTGCAACTTCCCTTGATATGAAAATCTGGAAACTGTATGCTATCCTCAACATCTACCGCAAATTCAATACTGTCACTTGTTGATCTGTCCATCTTCTCATCATCTTTAAAGTTTTCAAAATAAATAATATGATCTTCATGACAACCATCTTTCAATTTTTCAAAGGGGACAATCTGATCTTCCTGGCAACTTAAGAAAATAGATGCATCTGGTACAATGTCAAAAGAATCTATACTATGGCTAACATTATAAAGATCATCAATGTCTCGATGACAATGAGAGGTATCCCTAATAACAACATACTGTGCATGATTTTTTGAATTTTTAGTCAATAAATTGAATTCATGACAACATTCATGATATAGAAGGTCAGCTGAAAATATTCCTTTGCTGAACAAATGAAAGGTAGCATGAAAATCTTCCAAAGAGCGGATACTGGCAATAGGAAGAGATAGGTACCAATCATGAGAAACCCCCTCTAATGAATAACAGAAGATCTGGATCTGAACATCTTCATGCACAACTTGCAACTGATGAATACAATCATGAAAGTCCAGCAAATGTTTCGCTAGTACTTCCCAATATTCACCTTGAAATCTGGGAAGGTTATTTTCCCATTCATCTCTACAAGGTATTGGATTAGGGAAACCAACAATTTTTGAAATATCACAGAATGCATACCTATTAGCAAAGATCTTGTTCATGTCATACTAGTGGAGTCACCAGCAGATTTTTGAATAATGGAGTCGCCACTAAATTCGTCCTTCATGGAGTTGCCAGATAGATGATTTCAACCAAATGATGTCTAGGCTTTGTCTATCATCAAAGTTGGATCTATGTCGTCTCCCAGGGAAGCTGAGCTTCAATCTCCTCTCCCTAACAACGACGTCAATTATGATCTATCACTTATTGCCTACACAAATGCATATTAGGCAGGTTGTATTGATGACCGACGAAGCACCAGTGGAGAAATGTTCTACTTGGGTGAGTGTTTAGTATCATGGATAAGAAAGAAACAATCATGAGTATCTTATCTATAGCCGAGGAAAAGTATATTGTAGCAACATCATGTTGTACAAAGGTTCTTTGGATCAAACAAACTCTAATAGATATACAAGTCGATTATGATGATCCCATTCAAATCTATTGTGCTAATACAAGCGTCACCAGTATCTCGAAGAACCCGGTGATGCACTCCAAGAAAAAGCACATTGCAATAAAGTACGACTTTCTACGGGAGAAGGATGCAGAAAAGAACATTAGAGTTGAGTATGTGGACACAAAAGAACAAGTGGCAGACATCTTCACAAAACCACTTCCATGAAAATCCTTTGAATATATTTGTCAGAGACATGGAGTTATTTCTACTCCAAAATGAATTCTTTTTTAATTGTTATCTTATATGTCTTATATTTACACGAGCAAGGACCATAATAGGATAGTTCAGTCAGGGGGAGCAACCTTGAATGGAAAGATACCTCGGAGGACAAAGGAATGGTTCCAGGGGGAGCATGAGTGATATGATTTCAATATTTCATCAGAGTGTTTCCATCAATACCAAAGAGAAAGATTCTTGATTAAGGTTTGTTGTCATTGATGTCAACCCTTGAAGAAATACCTGTAGAAAAAAGGTTGGGTAATGGACCCAATCTTGTTTTATGTAAATATGACTCATTATTGTCTTGTCATGGTTGATAATAAGTATAAATGGATGAACTCCAAAGTGGCCCCCTTATGGTGAAATCCCTCAGGGGAAGACGCTTTGCGAATTGATTTATCCTAGAATTATGGTTAGAGAACCCATGCTTATTTTTGGAATAATGAGATGAATTCCAGTGCATTTTTTAGTGAAACAATCCTATATGGATAGTGCTTTTCATTCCATTTCCGGTGGTATGTGGAACGTCACATAAATCCTCACGGTTAGAGAGTTATGGCCATGAGAAGTTGGAGAACCCAGGTTTGGGTAATGGACCCAAGTTTGTTTGATGGATAACAGTATGAGTTTGATATATTTTTAGGTAATACTAATCTATATGGATATTACATTGCATGTCATTTCTGGTGGTATGTGGAACGTCACACAACTTCTCACAGTTTTAGAGTTATGGCCTTACGAAGTTGGAGGACCCTCATATGCCATCTAGAAGCCCCAAAAGGACAAAGTGGTTTAAGAGATTTTAAAAGGTAAATAATAAAGTGAATTCATGAGTGTACTATAAATCAAAGTGAATAAAAAATAAATTAATTTAATAATAAATTTAATGGAGAAATTAGAAGTGGGTTAACTCTAAAATAAGGAAAGTGGGCAAAGTGACCTAGAAGATGTTTTTAACGAAGCTACTTGGAGAGCATAAATAAGAGGCATGGCTCTCTCATTTAAGATACACTTGAGAATATTTAATAACTATAGGTGTATGATGTAACCAAAGGATATCTAAGCCAAATTTTGGAGGAAAGTGAAGAAAAGAAGACTGGAATTCAAGGAAGGATAAATTCTTTTGATGATTCTTTCTAAGGTATGTTTTTTTCAGGTCATCTCACCATTTTCACAATAACTTTTTTTATAGAATGCTTCAGACTGTGAAATTGTTATGAATTTGAGGAAACATATCCAAGTATATTTGGTAAAATATTCAGCTTTTGGTTCGTTGTATTTTTGGAGTTACACTCCGTGGAATATAGGGTTTGTGGCTAGTCCTGAAACTAGTCAAAAATAAGTGTTTCGGGTAAAAACGTCATAACTTCTTCATAACAAATAAAAATTTAGTAAGACCAAATGTTTTGGTTAGATTAGTGTATGTAGTATGTTTTTTAATAGTTTCATATCAATTCAACAAATATTCCATGCGAGGAATGCTCTACACAGTCGCTCTATAGAATAAGCCAAAATTCACCAAGGTATGTCATTTTTGCTATAAATACATTTCTGAGAGGTTCCATGTAGTAACACTTGGATTAATAGCATAGAACACACTGAAGGACATGTTTTATTAGTTTTAGATATTTATTCATTACAGGTACAAAGTTATGATTATTTCAAGTTAGGGTTGTTGACTAATCCAAAACTAGTCATTTGAGACTAAAGAAAAGTTTGATGTAAATGCTAGTCTCTTGTTGTTTAAAGTTAAGGAAGGTTTAAAGGTATGTGATCATATACACCAGGTCTATTACAGAGTTATAAATAATATTTGGATTATGAAATTGATGAGGGATTTTGGTTGAGGTACAAGTTGGGTACATGCTTGAAACAAGTAGTTGATGAGTTGGCACATACATGAGGTGTATAGTTGATGATGCTGGTACATATTGATGAGTAATAGTTGATGAGTACTTGAAACATGATTGGTACATAATTGGTACATGGTTGGTTGCAATTTTTTATGGTACATGTTGATTACAGATGGTTTGGTATAGGTTGGTGCATGGTTGATGCACTTGTTTATGGTACATGTTGATTACAAGCTGAGGTACATGCTGATGCATGGTTTAGGTTATTGGTACAGGTTGATTACAGGTTGAGGTATATGTTGATGCATGGTTGATGCATGGTCCAGGTTATTGGTACATGGCTTTTGGTACAAGTTGATTGGTACAGGTTTACTGCAATATATCTCACAGTGATAGCGTGACAGTGGTTCCATCATTCTACTTCTACTTCAGGGTGGTTGGACAGCGAAAGGACAAGTGGTTGTATCCACCTTCCGATTGTAGTTGGAGAACATAGGGGGTTGTAGCCTCCTTCTGGTTGTATATAGAGAATTGGGGATTTGGAGCTTCCCTCAGGTTGTAGCCTGAGAAACTAGGGGGTTAGAACCTCCTTCCAGTTGCAGCTAGAAAACAATGGAAGTTGGTGTTTCCAATGAATGTAATTCTTCAAGACATATAAGATAAAGCATTCTGTGATTTTCTCTTGATTTGGGTTTCCACGTAAAACATTGGTGTACTGTGTATGTGCGTGATTGTTCATTTCTTATTGGTCATTATTGGATAATAATTCTACATTGATCTAACACTTGGATTATTTGGAGAAAAAGGATTATAATTATGCTATTATTTATTCACCCTCCCTCTCAGTTATCCAACATTTTTGAGGGAAATTCAAAGTTTGAGGATAGACACCAATATCTCCATACTAGGGGTGCGATGATGAGATAAGGAAAATGTGTTCATATACAAATGAATCAACATGAATGACATCCTCATCTAATTGAGGGAAGTCGGATATTAAATATGCAAAAACTAGTGACTTTTTGGACTTTGCAGAAGCGAAATCGAGATAAAATTCTAGTAGAATGACAATCCATTTATTGTACTATCCCCTTATGATACACCTAGTAAGGATGTATTGAAATGGATTGAAATCGACAATGAAAGTAGTTTTGCAAAGAAATATATAGTGTCGTAATTGTTGGACTGTGTGAATGGCAACCAAAGCTAGCTTTTCAACATGAGAATATTTGAGTTCAAGGCCAATTGAGTTTCCACCAAGATAGTAAATGACGTTCTCCCAGAGATCATCATCCTCCCGAACCAACACAATACAAATTGTCTCTTTGTACATGGCGACATAAAGTAGGTGTCGGCACAGGGGAAAACCCAGGGTTCAATGCTTAACAATGCACCAACAAAACCCCCAATACCGACCCTTGATGAAACACCTATGAAGAAAGAGAAGTCTCGCCCGAGATAGAAGCAGGAGGGGTTACAAGACGCAGGTGTCTGTAACCAGGCGGGGACATAGATTTGTGGTAGTAACACTTCACATGGTATTTTTTTAACACTTAGGAAGTGACATACATTAGTTCATTGACTTTATTAACATCACAGAACATACCCAAGGATAGATCTAGCATAGTAACAAAAAATATTATGAACTTCAAACACTCAGTTCTTAGCACTAGGCCGAAAATCTCATGGGCTGACATCCCATAAATCCATTAAAAAAACCCTATAGGACCCCTTACTAGGTCCACATAGCTCACAAAATCAATGAGATCCATGATCTCATCTTTGCCTGGGTGCTCCTTCTTCAAACAGTGTGTCGATGTCCAAAAGTGGGCCAAATCTGACCAAGGTTTCCTCAAAACTTGGTCGAGGGCCAACACCAGGTAATCTCTATCATAGTTTGGAGTCTTTAGGAGAGGCATCGATACCAAGTATTTATTCAAAGAATCGAAGGATTCCTGGGCTCACTTGGCCCAGATAAAAGGAGTGTCCTTCTTTAAGAGATGCATGAAACCCTTAGTAATATTGTCATAGTTCACTATAAACCATTGTAAAAATTTAGCTTTCCCCTATAAACCTTTGAGTTGGCGAATAGTGCAAGGGGGAGGCAATCAAAGTAATTCCTCAACCTTTAATGAATCTACCATGATCCCATTGTCAGAGAATAAAAATCCTAGAATTCGACATGCCCTAACGCAAAAGATGCATTTATGAGGGTTTAAATGGATGTGATAATGGTGACATCTTTCAAAAACTAGCTGAAGGTGTTTAGGGTGATCCACTCTCTTATGGGAGTGAGTAGCGAGATCGTTGAGATAGAATTCGACTTTATGCTTGAGATCGTGAAATGTGAAGGTCATAGCTTGTTGGAAGGTTGCTTCGACATTCTTAAGGCTAAAAGGCATCTTTTGCTATGCGAATGTACCCAAAGGGAAAATAAATGCCAGCTTATGTTGGTCCTCGAGCTTAATATGAATTTGGTTATACCTTGAAAAATCCATCCATAAAATAAATAACTTCCCTTCCCGCACACTCATCGAGAATCTGATCGATTAAGGGTGTGAGGAAGTTGTCTTTGGGAGAAGATTTATTCAGGTCACGAAAATCCATGCATATGCGGATGGTTCCTTGTTTTTTATTCACAGGAATGAGATTGGATACCCATTCAGTCGAGGGAACCGAGTAGATAAAGGCATCATTAAGAATTTTTTTTACCTCTACCTTAATCGAAGAGGGCTTCCTAGGATTGACAACTCTAATTCGTTGTCGAACAAGTTTAGCATCCAGGTAGGTTTTAATCCAAGGGTCGATTCCTGACATCTCTTCATATGACCAAGAAAACACATCACAAAATCCTTTGAATAACTCAGTTTAGATCAAAATTTCTTCCGCTGAACAATCCACACCGATGTATAAATTTTCAACCTTGTCAAGAATATGAGAGATCTCAATCGTGATAGTAGGAGAGATACTCGCCATGATTCCTCAACATAAATTCCATGTGTATCAAGTGGAACTACGGCGTGACCGACTATCTCACTCAAGGTAGATCTAAAATCATGTTGTTTGATTTTGGCAAGCTCTGGGAGAAAATAAGAGCGGTGATGCATATCATCCCATGGCCTATCAGAACCATTCATGGCCTCTATGATAGCTTCATCTGAAGGTAAATTCTCATCAAGGAAGTCATGTGAACAAGACGATGAAGTGGCCCACACGGGCTTAGGAACAGTATCCTCCTTGTCCGTCTACGAGGTAATAGGATATGGATCGGTGGAAGAGTCAAGAATAACTTGATACGCTATCTCTATTTTCAATAGTGGCATGGTCATTCTGGTATATGACCGACCTTCACAAAATGCAATCGAGGAAGGTAGGGTCCAAGGATCATTAAAATACAAAGTGTGGAAAGGAATGGATATCTTTGATGAAGCAGACCTACTGGACATGGTGTATATATGATGAATCGGTTCCATGAATTCAAAGGTACCCATAAGGTATGAATACATTCTGACACCAATATTCTTATTTTTTGGTTGTGAATTATTAATCACAGGGATCGATAGTCCAAAAGATGCATTGGGGATAGCGTACGTAAAGGACAACTGCTCGATCATCATGATATTCCCATCATTTGGAAAGGAAAGAGTGCAGAATATGGATGATACAATTGTAGTCATATAATAAGTCCAATTTTGTCCTAGTAACAAGTTATAGTCGAGGGGCACATCAACCACCTTGACATCCACCTCTACCATCTTCCCACCTAAATGGATAAGGAAGGAAGGAAGAATACCGTGAGGGTAGAAGTAATGAGTGTAAAAATCTTCAACATGGTTGGATGTTGGAAATATTGTCATTGATGGCAAAGGATGAGGAAAAGGAGGAAGAAGAGTTTTCATGTAAGAAAATCAGTGTATGGTTGAGTTTTGGATGGGTGCATATGATTGTTGTAGAGCATCGCCGACAGACGTCAGAATCCTTTAAGGATTTGAGGAGAATAATCTTAGGAGGAGCCCACAGGGGAAAGAGACTGAGAGTCGTAGAATCTCACTCGGAATCCCGACAGCTGTTGGATCGGGAGAAGCTGCGCAGAGGTTAAGCGCAGGAGTAGGCATGCAGAAGAATAGATTTGAGCCATAGGATCTGAGAAAAAAACTCAACAACTGTCGGATCTATAAGAGTTTCACAGGGGTTAAGCCCTAGTGTGCAAAGGAGAAATCCTGGACAAGTCATCGGGATATTGGAGAGAGAATCCTAGCCGTTGATCTGGGTAGGACACGCGTCGGTATTCTGGTGAGGCATCAGGATAATGGCCATTCGGAAATCAGATTTTTTGAGAACAAGTGAATTGAGAGATCGAAAGTCTCGAAATCTTGGAGGAATAGGGACCGTCCATCTGCAAGGACAGATGGCAAAGGATCGGGCCCCGTCGGAGTTTTGTTCATCGGAGAATCGGGGATCCTGGTGACAAGTGAATCGAGACATCGAAAGTCTTGAAATCCTGGAGGAATAGTGACCATCCACCCTAGAGGACATGTGGCAGGTGCTTCATCAGAGAATCGGGAATCGAAGTTTCGCGAGTCCCGTAAACAAGTGCGTTAGACATAGCGAAATCACGATACGCGATTTCCCGATAAAGAAGATAGTGTGTGGGCCACTTTGGAGGACAAGTGGCAGGTCAAAGGCCTGTCGGAGGACCAGCGTATTGGGAATCGGCAAATCGGTATTCCCGTGAACGAAGGATCGGGGAGGAAACCCCGACACGGAATATGAACCGTCCATTCGGTGGGACACGTGTCAGGAGCACGGAGGATTTTTGGGATCGAGATTTGTAAGTGACCAAACCTTGAACACAAGGAATGTCGAAACCTGATTTAAAAAGGTGCGCGTAGGTTTAATTCAAATTTTAAAAAGGGGCCCGATTTCCCCCGAGCAATAAATATGGGACCCGATGAGCGTTGAACGGTTCCTTGTCCCATGGGATTAAGAAGGGGTTGATGCCCTTTCTATAGTTGATCCGAAAAAGCAAAGTAGGATGGTAAGGATGGTGATAGGTTGCAGGGGTCCTTTTTGGAGGACGTGGAGGCCATTTTCTGACAGTAGGCACATCTATAGGTCGATGAGGTCATTTGTGCAGGCTGCAGAAAAGATTTGAGGAGGGAGGAACCTCATTGTGGCAGTGGGTGGCAGATCTACAATGACAGAGAGTTCTCGGTTGTGGGTTTAGCAACTATGAGAGAAGAGGCATCATCTTCAGGTTTATTGTCTTGTTTAATGTGTATTTAGAAGGCTTTTGTAGCTGCCTTTGCAGTCAGTAAATCTGTGTTTCCTTTAGAGATAAATTCAGTTATTGTCATAGCCACTAGAAAATAGTGTATTGATGTGATTTTAGGATTCAAGTCTTAATAATATGCCAGAACTGTCTCTTCTAAAAGAAGATGATGGCCAGTGCATAGAACACACGTGAATCCAGGGTTGAAACTGCCTGATCCTGTGTGAAAATTGATGAAACACGGTCAGCAATGAATCTGAGGGTTAAACCCTTCAGTAGAAGCATCCTACCAGTAGAAACTAGTGCTATCTTTAGGGGGTTGAATCTCCCTTCCAGGAAAGGCTGGTAAACGAGAGAAGGTTGGAGCCTTATGCAGGTAGAAGCCTGTGTACTAGTATGAGTCTACACTAGTACAATGTTGTAAAATGGTTTCTTAATAATAATTATTGAAGACAGAGACAACGACAGCGGTGGTTTTTCTCCCAATTTGGGTTTCCACCTTAAATCCTGGTGTTCATGTGTGTTGGTTTATTTTTTTATTATTGCACTCAATTACTTCTTAATAGACATCTGATGAATGAATAAATTCATAATAAGATCTCTGGATGCACTCTTGTTTTCTTAAGACTATACAATAGTTGGTCTCTACAAAGTAGCCTAAGGTTATTAGTGAAAGAAAAGAGAAAATCAATTGATTGCTCAAAATACTGATTCAGCCCCCCTCTCAGTATTTCTCAACAATTGGTATCAGAGCCTCGTCCTTCTGAAAAGGCTTAGCCACTAGAAGGAATATCAATCAAAATGAGCAATCAAGACAGAATAGCATCTATCAGGCCTCCACTCTTTAATGGAAACAATTTAATCTTCTGGAAAACAAGGATGAGATCTTATCTTCAGTCTCTGGGAGAAGATGTATGGGCTATTGTTGAAGGAGGATATCAATATCCATTTGCAGTACCAACAGATCCAACAGAAAGAAAAACCTATGAAACAAATGTAAAACTAGTCAATTCTCTGTTAGGAAGTCTAACTGAATCAGAATTTGTCAAAGTCATGCAGCTGAACACAGCAAAGGACATATGGGACAAAATCATTCCGAGTTATGAAGGTGATGCAAAGGTAAAAAGTGCTAAACTGCAAACCCTCAGAATTCAATATGAGAATCTTAAAATGAATAATGAGGAAAGCATTGCCAATTTATTTTTACGTCTTGATGATATTGTAAATTGCATGAGAAATCTGGGAGAAACAATAACCGAATCTACTTTGGTTGAAAATTTTTTAAGATCTTTAACTCCAAAATTTGAGTCAAAAGTATCAGCTCTTGAAGAAAAGCAGGATCTTCAAAATCTTACTGTGGTACAACTACATGGCATACTAACTTCTTATGAAATGAGAAGAGGAGGACCATCTGAAGTCAAAGAAGCGGTCTTTAGAACTTCTACAAAAGGAATGGAAGTACAAATAACAAAAGGATCAGGGTATATCTCAGAGGAAGATGAGATAAACTTCGTAAGGAAACTTCAAACTGGGTCAGGACGGTTCAGAGGTAAGATTCCTTTCAAATGTTTTGATTGTGGAAGAGTTGTTCATTATGCTACTAAGTGTCCTTATAAAGAAACACATAAAAAGGGGAAGGAAGCAACAAGAAGGAATAAGAATCATTTTAGGTCTAAACAGAGTTTCTATACTCATGAAGATAGTGATGGGTTATCTGATAGTGAGGAAGAAT
>ML777842.1:497581-542257 GCA_009831015.1 Picea engelmannii
TATATATATATATATATCGAATTTTTACAGGTGTAGGAGTATGTACAATGATTGTAACACTAGGCTTAACCTCTTGAGGCTCATTAGGTTGAACATGCTCTTCATAAAGTTTGGTAGTATGATCTGAATCAGGATCATGAGAAGGGAAGAAATAATTAAAAATAAAACCTATCATATCTTAGATAAACTTCTAGCTTAAATAATTGATATTTTCATATGGTCTGGTCATGTTTCAAGTCCTTCCTCTAGTGGGGTCTTTGAATTGGAACTAATCTGGAGTTGATTGGAGTCGCCAGGTGGATAATTCATCCTTCTTGTGTTTGATCACTGTCAACCATCAGTAATCATATTTGAAACTTGAAATTTTTTTTGAGGAACACTTTCCGCAATATGGTTGCCACTATGTTAGCACTATGTAATTTTCTGAAGGTTGTGGAGTCAATCACATAGTTAACATAAAACCACTTGGAGTCTTGGATCTAGCCCTCCAAGACTTCAAGAGGGCTCTCTCTATCTCATATAGCTTTGTTTAGAATGTATTTTAGGCTAGTTATTATTGTACAAAGGTTTTGATTTAGAGAATTGTGTAGGGGCAAAGAAGAGGAACCATTGGGCTATGGAGTCACAATAGAAAAATAGTCAAAATATGTTTTCAATGGGCTAATCTTGCAGGGAAAGGTAGAAAAATCGATGGATTTTTTTATTTAAATGAAATGGGATAAAAGAAAAAGAAAGAAGTCAATTAAGCTGAAGAGAAATTGAGAATTCTTCAGCTGAAAATAAGATGAAAACATGGAAATTATTCACAGTCAAAACATAGTGTATCTTGCAACACATTTTGTTTTATAACTCCTGCAAATAATTTAGAGAGAGAACAACTATGTAGAAAGAGAAAAACACATTTACTAATTAGAGATGCTCATCACTAGTTAAATTAAATAGAAGAATCCTACAACATAGCACTGTATTATTTGGAAAATGAAAACATGCTCACAATGAGCTACATTACAATGCTGGTCTTCTACTTCTCAAATCCACACTAACCTACCCCTCTTAACACATTTAAATTACAAAAAAATATAGAAAATACTCTCCCCCAGGCCCAGGAGGTCAAAATAAAGAACCTGGCCAAATATAGAAACAAATCCCTAAAACAATTGAATTGACTTCCATGAAAGATCAGTCGAATTGCTGAAAATAGGGGTCCACTCAGACGCTTGTATCTCCAAAAATATGACAATTGTGTGAAAACCGAAATAGTCTATTGTACATGAGCCCATCTTGAGTAGAAACCTCTCTAAGTTTTTCTAAATTCATCTCTATATTTCCAAAACAACTACTACAAAAACATGACAAAATCAGGAAACATGGAATCCTGAAAAATAGTGCTCAGAGATGGCTTTGATTCTCCCAATTCCTAATAACTATGAAAAACTTGAGAAAGGTTATTGTTCTTCAGATCGTTGCAGAGAAAATATCTCTCAACCTTTCAAAATTCGTTCTGGTTTTCTTAGAAACGCTCTTGAAAGACAGGTGGTCAAACTGTGAAAAAAATGGTTTTTTGATTTTTGGGGAAGGTGGTATTCCGGACCCCCCCTAGGGTGGTAAGTGGTATTAGGAGGTGGGGGGGGGTCCAGTAACACCTAGTTTTCATAGACCCCCCCACTCCTTATTAAATTTAGGATGGATGAGAGGGTCTAGAAAAGATTATGGACATTGATTTATTTTTTAGGGATATGTGCATAAGGCACATGTTTTTTTGTTTTTTATTAATAGTTTTTAATTTTTTATTTAATTTGGTTTTAATGTTTATTAAGTTTTTTAAATATTATGTTTATTTTATTAAACTTTGTTTTATTCTTATTTAACTTTTTTTTATTAATGTTTTACATGTTTTTTTTTCCATTTTTCATTTAATGTATTTTTATATATGTTTTAAATATTTTAATTATTTAGTTTGTTTTTATTTATTTTTTTACGTTTCTTTTATTTCATCGTATTTGTTTTTTAATTCTTTTCTAATTGTTTTATTATTTTTTTCTTGGGAAAAAAGTGGTAATTTTATTAAAAAGGTATAAAATTACATCCACAGATATATATTTGCTATGAGAGTATAGTCAAAATATTTATTGCCCTTACATTTTCCATCCATAATTGTATTTCCTTCATTTACAAAAAGGTATTCAATAAGTGTCAGTCTTGTTTTTGTGCCCCATGACCATCTAGTCATATACAATAATTACAAAAAATCATGTTTTTACAACCAGTCTTTGATATTTCTGTCAAGCGATTCCAGTATAGTCAGTGTAGCTTTATATTTTTCCTTCCTGAAAAGGCCTGTGATATTTCAAAATACCATTTGTTGTGTGTTCTGTAGTATGCCAATTTCCATACTCTAGTTGCGTAGCTTCTTTGGAAATATGGTCAGCCAATGAATTCCTTTCCCTGGAGATATCACAGAGAGAGATGGTGTCAAAAGTAGAGATTATCCTTAATACTTCAGCAAGATATGGTCTAATTCTAGCAATGTGACAAAAATGTTCTTGATTCACCCATTTGATGATAACTAGGTAATCCCCAAAGACTTGTAGAGTGGTGCATCCTTTTTTTGCTACAAAAAAGAGTAGTGATTTTAAGGCCAAGATTTTAGAGAAAGTATTGGTGCCAGGCCCCAAGCCAGCCCTGAGGTAGTAATAATGTTGTTCAGATAGGTAAATACAACCCCCTTCTGCACAATGTAATTGATCGTTTGAGGCTGCTCCATCGAAGTATGCCCAAGGTTGTCCTTTATCTATCTGTTCCACCTGAGTTTGACGTACTTTTCCCCATCCCTATCCAACTCCCAAATTGAGAGATTCAAGGATACTTAGGCAGTTTGTTGCCACCCGACGTGAAGACTGTGTTTCATCCTTGAATATAGAGTTATTCCTGGTGATCCATACCCCCCAAGAAGCAATGATGGGAAATGGTTTTATATTTTTTGGTTTCCTTGTGGAAAGTCAGTCGGCCAAGGCTTCTTCAAAAGATTCTCCTCACCAGGGTCCAATGGTTGTGTTTAAGTTGGAGGCTTCCTCCCAAACTGATAAGGTGAAAGGACATCGTAAAAACAAATGATCGACCATTTTCCCCTGTGCTTTGCATAATGTACACCATCTCGAGCCATGGAATTGTCTCCTCTATAGAATGTCCCATGTAGGCACTTTGTTTTCTAGAATTGACCAAGTCAATAATTTGCCTTTTGTTGGGCACTTTTGTTTCCAAAGTTTTCTCCACCACCACTTCACCTCTCATTGTATTGGGTCAATTCTTAAGAGAACATATCCAACATTTAGAGTATATATTCCTCTCGGATCTCCTTCCCAAATAAGCTCGTCCATCCTTTCATTCAGCCGAATGTTTTCTCACCCTACGGCTCTGAGATAATGGTCCCAAGTTAATGTTTCAAGCTCACTTAGCCCTAGATTTTTGTCGTCTTTCCAGCCTTGTTTCCACATGGTTGTGTGGAGAGGATCCGCGACTTGGGCCAAATAGTAATATCCCCCTTTTTCTAGTACTGTGCAGAGGGTATCTGGTAGTATGTGTTCCCTCATGCATCCTGCCTAGGGGTCACATCCTATTCTTAGTGATTGTCCAGATCCGATCAACCATGCTAAGTTGTTTCCAACCATGTCAAAGGCTCATTGTACTGACTTCCACATTACTGAGATTCTCGTTGTTCGGGGGAAAGGGCTCCTGATCCATTTTTCCAAGGTAAGTCTAATTGTTTTATTAATGTTTAGGTTTTGTTTTTTAGTTTAATTATTTAATTAATTATTGTTAATTAGTTAAAATCCTCGGTTTTAATTAATTAATTAGTAATTAATTATTAATTATTAATTAATTAATTAGTAATTAATTTATTATTAACAATCCTAACCTATTTTTACTAATCTAACTACACTAATATAATTAAATTAACTGTATTATGCTAATTAGTATTAAAAAATGTTACTAACCATATATTATTAACCTAATCTTTTTTATTCTAAGCTTGTTTATTCATGTAGGGATGAAAGTGGTAGAGGGGTGAAGAAATGAAGGCCAAGGGAATGAAGGGTGTAGTAGGATGATGAAGAATTGGGAGATATGGATGCAGGGAGAACTAAAATCAATCGATCCCAGCAAGTCAGATGTCTTCGTCACGAGAGAAATGACAAATAGGTAGCTGAAGAATCAAAACACCTTTGATTATATGACCCCAACACTTGGTTTGGAAGAATTGATAGTTTCCTGATGAGCTTGGTATTTTCCAAAATTAAATATGATTCTAACCTGTACTTCAAGGTTATGAATGACAAGCCTATTATATTGTTGTTGTATGTGGATGACTTATTTCTAACTGGAGAAAAAAATCTCATCATTGATTGTAAGAAGAAGGTTGCTACATAATTTGAGATGATATACCTTGGCCTAATGCACTATTTCTTAGGTCTTCCAGACCCCAGAAAAATTTTTTCTTAACCAAGGGAATTATGAAGTTGAAATATTGAAGAGGTTTAATACGTTGGAGTGTAAATCCATGAATACACCCATGGAAACAAAGTTGAAGCTCGTGGTAGATAATTCGTCAGAGTTGGTTGATTCTATGTTGTACAAATAGATCATTTAATCATTGATGTATTTGAAGAACACTAGGCCAAATACATGTTTTACTATGAACACCTTGAGTTAGTTTCTAGTAGAACCCAGACATGTTCACCTTGTCATTGTAAAACATGTGATGATATACCTTAAGGGTACATTGGATTTTGGTCTCATTTATAATGGATATCATGACTTTAGACTGAGTGGATATATCGATTCATATTGGGATGGAAGTGTCTATGAAAAAAAGAGCATCTCAGGATGTTGTTTCAGTGTGGGTTCATCCATGATATCATGGAAGATTAGGAAGCAATCAAGTATTGTTCTCAGCACGATAGAAGAAAAATAAATTGTTGCATGTTCCTCTAGTTGTGAATCCATATTCATTCGTAATTTTTTGACAAGTCTATTTAATCTAGATATTGGAGAAACCATTATTCTATGTGATAACCATAGTTTCATAAAAACAATAGAGAACCTCACGTTCCATGAAAACTAAAAACACCTAGAAATCTAGTATCATTACATTCTTGATATGGTGAAGAGAGTAGCCACAAAGCTCCATTATGTTGACACGGATGAACAAGTTGTCGATGTGTTGACCAAGCCTCTGTGTCATGTAAATTTTGAGGAATTTCGATACAAGATTGGTGTAGTCTGAAAGGCCCTCCCTTGAAAGGGGGAGTAGTGTTGATGCTAACCTAGTGTTGAATATTTCCATCTTCGTGTTGATGTTGTTGTGATGCCAACCTAGTGTTGAAGATTTCCATCTTCGTGTTGATGTTGTTGTGATGCTAGCCTAGTGTTGAATATTTCCATCTTCATGATGATGTTGTTGTGATGCCATCCTTGTGTTGAATATTCCAAACCTCGTGCTGATGTTGTTCATATGATAGTTGCGTGCTGAAGATTTCCAGCTTAGTGTTGATGTTGATGATGCTATAGCCTTCATGTTGCTATGTTGTTGTTGTTCATGTTGTATCAGCCTCATGCTATTATTAATGATGATGACGTATTGGGGTTATACTAATCCATGTTGATGTAGATGATGGCAATGCCATTCCATCTCCTTACCGTGGATGATGATATTGATGATGAGATAAAACTTTTGATGATTTATAGATATTCCAGTCAATTTTCCAAATGTTTTTGTTGTTGTTTCCCTCTCTCTCTCCTAATGATGTTGTAGAATACCCTTATTGTTAAGGGGAAGTGTTGAAATATTGTAACTGCAAAGTGTATTCTATTTATTATTGAGTTATTGTTCATCAGATCAATCGCCTTTTGTGGATTGATCATGTCAGGATTTGTACTTGATCAAATCCCCTTTTGCAGATTGGTCAAACCCTAATTTTATTATGAAAATTAAGAAGTCTGACACCAGGAAAAGTGGTTTTAACCACTAAGAAGAGAAGTCAACCCTGCCTAGTGAAGAGACACCTTTCCAGTGCCTATCATCTAGTACAAATAAACAAGGCTAGTGCCTCGTTATATCACTCACTCATTCACTCATCAAGTGCAAAATTTTGGTAGCTGCATTTGGGAGAATAAGGAAGAGAGAGGCACATTTCTCAGTGTTGGATATTCTCTAGTGTTTTGGTTTATTTTCTTGGCATTGTATTGGCTCTCTAAATTAAGGAAATTTTTGCTGGGTTTTCTCCCCTGTGAGGGTTTCCCAGGATAAATGTCATGTATCTTGTGATTGGGTTTCTCTCAGTGATTGTTCCTTCCAACTAGAACAATCTTATGCTAGTTCACTAGTCTCAATTGGATAGGTGACCAAATCAGCTTTGGCATGCCCATCATCTCCCAAGTCTACCTTGGGATGACATTCACATCAAGACCTAGATCTAGAATAATATTTTCCATGTCATAATATCCTATCTACGCATTCAGCTGCAACTCCCTATTCATTATCTTCTTATGGTGCACCTAGTTAATTGTTTTGTGTTCGATAGCTATCACTTTTTCCTGAGTGAAATAGTAAATCATTCCATGAAACATAGTTAAAGAGGATTCATTATTCATTAATTCTAAACAACTTCTTAAGAAATATTTCAAAGTGATCACCTTTCCAAATTTCCTTTCAGATTGGTCATACTCTAGAGGCATATAATAAAACAATGGTTTGTCATACAAATGTGGCATGGTCGAAGTCAATGTTATCCATTCTTCTCCAAAAAAATATTTTCTTACTTGATGGTAGGTCTCTTTCTATTTTTGAGGATAAAACATTGGATAAGGCTCAACTACTTTCTTTACCCACTGGTGGATTCTATTCCTTTTGGCTATCACATCAACTCTATTTATCATCCCTCCATGTGTAACCACTGTTATCTTGGGTTGTTCATTGTTATTTTTGGCTATTATCATCTCTAAATTTGTGTTCCTCTTTTGTTTCCATTTTGCAATCAACTATGGGAAATCCTCTATCACATCGTCTAGTGCTCTGCACTAAGTACACATCGTGCAAGGGTTTGGACAGCCTTACATCAAGTGTCTAGGTTGATTACAGTTATATCATATAATAGGTCCTCTTCCTCTACCAAAGCCTCCTCTTGTGCAACCTTTGAAACCTCCTCGTCCTCCTTGATTATATCCTTGTGGAGTATTATACTATGGAGACTCCCCTTCTGATTCTTCTCCTTATACTCTATATGCATCTATGACGTACTGCTCTCTCATAATATCAAGTGTGTGAAATTCCTTCTCTTTGTGTCCCACTTACCTACAAAATTTATAAATAGGTTCCTCGTGGTACTTTGATATTTCTGCATCAATGAAAAATTATGAAGGTGGTGACCCATAATCTTGCAAATTTCACACCATAACCCTAATGAATTGACAACTCCTGTATTCAAATATTATTACAAAGTTGGACATTCATCCTTATGATGACCCTTTGTTTTACATGTGAGACACCAGACTCCCTTGCGCTTTTGTTTTCCTTTCCTAATTTCCTATAACTGAATATTCATTCCATCCAACTATGATTGTACTAGAGCCATCCCTGCATTATTTTCTCCTACCGGGAATGATTTCAATTTCATAGAAATTTCTAGAGCTTTTGACTATGATGGGATCTTCTGCTATGTCAAAGGGTAGTGTATATGCAACAATAATCCTACAATAAACTACTGCCTATGTTGTTCATTTGGAATATGGAATTTCAATCGATCCTTTAGTATATTAAATCTTTGAGCATAGTCCCACACTGTTCATTCACTATCTGCTTGATTTCCTTCAAATCTATAATGCAGTGAGACTGAGACTTGGGCTTAAAGAATTATTTCAATAAGGCTTGTCTTGACTCTTACCTCTTCCAATGTTCTAGTGTGTCCCGCAGATGTAGTATTTTGATACTTCATATACCCTAATATTGCATGATCATTTAAGTTCATCTCCAACTTTGCAATCTTCACATCATCATCCTGGATGTTCTTTGCAGTACATATTGTGTCACAAATGAGCAAATGTTGTTTTGGATATTCTAAACTGGCCCCTTAAAAGAGAGTCATCCTTAATGTGGGATATACCCTCACCAATGTGTTATGTGTGATATTCCTTCTCATGATATTGTATGAAGTTGAGTTACTATATTACTTCCACTAGTCTGACTCCCTTGACTACTATCCTTACTTCCCTTACTAACTACAATCACAACATTTTCTTGAGATATCAAAGATGCACAAGGGGTCATGGGTTCGACACACAATATGGGCTGAGTGGGATCTTATTCTACTGGATTGAGATGACCTTATATGTTTGATGTGATATGTGATATCTCTCTAGTGTCTCTTTCTTAAAACTCACTATCTTTTCCCTCTCTCTCATCCATAGTACTCTTCCTATTAGGTCTAAATATCTTACCACTATGCAATATTCCAATCTCTTATTCTGTTGCACCTTCTTCCTCTCTCAAAATCATCAACCCATTCATTTCTTATTCATTCTTCCCTGCGATACTTAAGCCATTCCATGGTCATCCCTTAGTCCCCCTATGTGGGAAAAGATGCTCAACTTCTTAGAAAATCAGATTCCATCTTCATGACTCCCTTGTCACACAACAACATACTAATCCAAGTAGATATTGAATTCAAAAATATTTCACATGGCCCCTTAAAAAATTCTCTTTCAACAACACTATATGACTGAGTACAATCTATACCAAATTCAATAACATAACCTCCCAACACATTATCCAACCAATAATCAAATTCATGTGATACCTTATTGCTTATAGTATTGACTTTTTGAATTAACTCAACAGTGCAATTTCTTGGAACCTTAGTATGATATCTTCTGATTTTTCCAAAAGATCTCTGGATCCATTCTACTAACACATTCAGGAAATCAACAAAGAAAATTTCATGCAAATCTATAAAAAATACATTTGTAACCATTCTTCTCTATTTATCCTCGTATTCTTATTTTGATCTACTACAAACTCGATCTCCTTATTGTTGAATGATTTCCTGATCTCCTCCTTAGTTGCGCTCCACATCCCCCTCATTCCAAGATCCCACTCTCTACAATGGAACCATTTGTTGGCACGCAGTGGGAAGAACCAAAGTTAAACATTAATCCACCAACAAATCCCAAGATACATGCCCTTTTAGAATGACCCACATGTAGGTGAATTCTCACTCAAGGTACTTATGGGGATTGTAGAACCACACTTTTGTAGTCATGGGGGCATATGAAGTTGTCATCCTTACTATTTACTTAACATTCATTCATGTACACTGTGTGAAATATCATAACAACATAAAAACATATGAGAAATCCATGTTACTTAACCATTCAACATGTGCTCGGAACCATCATATACATGTTCATATTAACCATTAAGCATCTACTACATGTCAAAAATAAACATAATAAACCAACACATAAAAACAAAATAATTTAACGTGGCTCACCCCAAACTATGCTACATCCATAATGACATGACTTCTATATTATTCATTCATCTTCATTTCTTGAAACAAGTGCACATTGTGCTCATACAATAATCTTCAGTTAAAACACAAACCTGTCCAAGCCATTATATGTTGCAGTGCACACATACCTCTCGATTAACATTCAACTCAACTCATACTCATCAACCAATAAAGCACTACTCACCATCACTTAAAAATGATCCACCAAAAAGAAACATTTGCCCCAAAAACCCATTTCATATTTATAGTATTACATTATAGCTTATCTCGTTACAAAGTGGAAAAAATGTCCAAAAACTCCTAACTAGCTATTTTATTTTGCATGATGACTCCTTAAAATACACTAGTTGTCTTCCACGTGCACAACTCCTTTGCTAACTTTTCACACGATTTCGAAAACTTACACAAAATGGCATGCTCCAACAGAGATAATGAAGCAAAGGTAAAGAAGATGGAAAATGAAACATAAAAAATGAAACCTAATTATCTAAGTGCATTTGGAGTATTTATGTAATCAATGCATTGGAGTTTTAAAAAAGCAATCATATTTATGGACACATTGGATTAGAGAAAATAAAATTAACAAAGAAAACATAGATGTGGAGATCACTCGAAGGAAGTTGGTACGACCAGAAGTTGGAAGGAAGAATTCCTTCAAACCTTCACAATGGAAAGTTCCCTCACAAAAAAAATTAAGATATCAAGAAAATAAAACATAGGTTCATTATTAGTAAGATCATGAACTATGTTTAGAAATTGATTAAATCCAAAAATGTATCTCTACATTGTTTATTTTTTAATTAACAGATGGAGTATTGTAGGACCTTGAAAATCCAATTAAATGACTAAGCTAATTGAACAATGATGATCTGAGTATTTAAAAAAATCATGTTTTTTTTTTAAGAGACGGATTTGGGTAGATTTTTGCAACCAATTTATTAGCCTATGATTGACTCACTAATTAATTAATAATTCAAAAATTAGTCATAGTTTCATATAAACATAAAACAAAGAATCAAATCCAGAAAAAAAAACAACCATAACAACAAACAATTTGGACACAACAAACTAGTTTCGGTTGTTTCAATACTCCATTCCTAC
Organism: Picea engelmannii; assembly: GCA_009831015.1. NCBI lineage: Eukaryota > Viridiplantae > Streptophyta > Pinopsida > Pinales > Pinaceae > Picea > Picea engelmannii. The sequence continues at coordinate 508,249 of ML777842.1, forward strand.
AAGTTTCCTTCTTCGAATTCATTCCCTTGCATATATTAGATCTATAAATGGAAAAAATAACACTACATTTGAAGCAAAAAAGTCATAGAATTATTTGGCATGAAAGTGTTTGAGGAAAAACATTTATGGGATCTTGAATGAGACTGAGAGTATGAATTTAAAGTTGGGAATTTATACAATTTAGTCTAACTATAACCATGAAAAGTAATGTAGTTTCATAGTGAATGTTTGCCCATGATAGCAAATGTCTTCTTTGAATTTTAAGTTGAAAATTTTTACAATTTAATCTACCTATAACTATGAAAAGTATTGTAGTTTCATAGTGATTGTTAGCCCATGTCTTATTTGCAGGAACTCCGTGTCAAATGTAGAAGAAGAATTTGTGGATTGAAGAGTTTAGTGTGAATTGGTACAATTTATATGCATTTAGGTTTGAAAAAGATTAAAACAAGTAGATTCTAGAAAAAAGAAAATATGTTTCATTTTAAATAACCTGAACATTATGTACATAATTCATTATAAAATAATGTACATTCTAAATTATTCCATAAGCTATAACATAAACATTATGTATATCTATAACCTGAACATTATGTATTATATATATAATGGTAAAATTGTTTTGATATATTTCAATACTTAGAATACAAACAGTGTACATTCTAAATTATTCCATAAACTATAATCTAAACATTATGTATATCTATAATCTGAACATTATGTATTATACATAATGGTAAAATTGTTTTGATATATTTCAATAGTTAGAATACCGGTTTTTTTAATGTTAAGATGTGATTTTGGTAAAAATTGTTTTGATTTATCTCAATATATTAGATTATCAATTTTTAAATGTAGACATGTTATTAGTCCTTGTTGTAGGCATAGATGAATTATAGCAATCGATAATTCGTTGAGTTCATATTAGTTTGTCCTTTGACCAGAAATATTTCCATATTATCTATTATTGGAATCAGGGAATTGAAACATCAATTTTTATATAATAAAAAGTACCATATTTGTCATGATCTGATTGGACAACGGAATGGAGGTCTTATCGTTGGCTTCGCTATTCCCAATGTTATATATCTTGGAATATCCAAATTATTTGATTGTATATAGTATTTTTGAATCATATATTTTCTTATGCATTGGTCAAAGGTGGATTAATGCTAGCATTAGTTTGAATGTTTGGTTTAGCATTTTCTGCTAGCTAAATTTATGGCAATGTTTGATATGCTAGCATATCCAAAGTTTGTCTTTCGAATACATTCTCTACTATTCGAAATATTGTTACATAAATTATAATAAAAATTTTGGGATACGTCAGAGACCTACCACATTGCATTTTTTTCTTAAATGTTAACAAAGTATTTCTGGCAGACTTAAATGTTTACCTAACAGGCTTGGCAATGTTGAATGTTTACTTAGCAAGCTTGCTACAATACATTTTCTTTCGTTTTTTATTTATTTATATGCTTCAGCGCCATTGTCGGTTCACTAGTTCATGCTTGTTTTTTGCATCTCCACTGATTTCTTAATTGCCTGTTGTTGTTGTTTGTGTTGTTGCATTTTGGACGTTTGGGGTTCTGCAACCGCAATTGGAACTACATCATTCCTGATGGACTGGTTTTTTCTTGCTTGTTTGTTCGTTGTGTGATGTTTATTGTTGTTTGATTCAACTTTGTAAGGTTTGGGTCCTGCACCTGCAGTTGGGCCTTTTGGTGCTTCTTAATTGGGTTGTTATTTGTTGCTTGTTCATTTTTTCCTAGGGTTTGCAATGTTGGGATGTTGCATTCACAGTTGGATCTGTTGTTACATTCCTTTGCAATGGACTCTCCATAAAATACTATTAAGATAAAATAACATACAAAAAGAATTACAGTCGATGTAAATTTCATCTCTTATGCGTTGAACCAAATTTTTTCAGCCTTAAACTATATTTCATAACTGACGATGTTTTTTCCATGGTTTATGTCTTAATATGTTTTCATAGTTATGAGAGTAAGTTTTTTTGTGTGAGCAATATAGTTGTTCTCTCCCTTTTTTTTCCCTCTTGTAAACTGTGTTTCTGGTTCTATAGTTTCTCATGTTTGTGTGGTCATTCCGACCGACCACTGTTTGGTTGCATGCTTAACTAGTTTTATGGAAGCAGCTTCGCGGATAGTTGCTATCGAACTATGGAAGCTTGTGTTCGGTGTATACATCTTGCACCCAAAACTTTCGTGCTCTACAATTTGACCCCACACTCCTCGAAGTCGCAAATGTACCTCTGCCTGTGATGAGTTTGTCTATCCTACCTACCTTTCCATACTTATTCGAGTTTTAAAAGTTTGGCGGGTCAATGTGTTTCCTGGTTCAGAAAATTTAAAAACATTTGTCGCTCTCGTCCATCCTCGCTACCTTACGCCCTTCCCAATAGACATTAATTATTCTTTGAAAAGTCACAACCGACCAGATAGGTTCAAAAATGATTGGATTTAATAAGAAGAAATATCGAGGAAATATCCCATTAAAATGAATAGACATGCGAATATTATGGGATCCGGTAATTTGTCTTTCCTGCATTTTGAATTTGCAAAAAAAAATATATAAAAAACAAATTGGCTCTTTTGGTTTTCTTAAAGACTTTGGCATACTGCATGAACATGTCAACCACAAAGGCCTTGACGTCATGTCCCTCTTTAATATTGTGCATATCTTAGATGTCAGATTTAAGAATCTGATCAAATATGGGAATGTTAATACGTGCTATTAGTCAGTATTCAACGTACGTATTCAAAAATATTGGAATTAATAAGAGAAAATATCGAGAACATATTTCATTAAAATGAATTAACACAAAATCTATGGAAGATCATCCAGCATTGCTTTTAAATAGTTATTTCCATTTCTCTCTATCATCAAAGAGTTGCGCTTTAGCGTGCCTTCATTCTAATGTTCTTGGTCATGAACATGTAAGACAACTTAGAGATACGATTGAGGCCCTATGAAAGAAGAGAAACTGATTTTATGTGACGTGAGCATTCCATATGTAACCACTTTTTGGATCACAGGTTCTCGGGCGGGTGGGCTCAAAATTGGGCCTCCATTGTTCCGTGCCCTGCAAATAGCACCCAAAATTCCACGATATACAAATTTACAAGTAGACCCGCGGGTTGGTTGGCTGAACATTGCACTTCTGTTGTTCTGGGTCGTTTGAACAATGCTCACAGTTCTGCGATATACAAATTGGCAGACGGACTCTAGTGTTGGCGGGGTCAAGATTGCCATTGTTTAAATATGGCAATCTCTATCAACTATCTAACAGTATCTAAAAGAATTATTTTCAATACTAAATTAGCTCTTACTAGTGACAATTGGACACAATGGTATGAAACAGTTCACATCACACCCTCCACAATATACAAATTGACTACCAGATTCTGACATCATCTGCTATTACGTGTTGTATATTATGCATTCAAATGTTCTAAGTGATACAATTTGAACATTGGGGCCTCACGTCTTCTGGAGAGACTTTGTCTTCTTCTCGTGTATTATCGCTTTCTAGTTTTATACTTAGTCACATTTCTATGATTGTGGGTTCCACTGTTGGCATGTTGACATATATTCATCTCCATCTATATCCTCACATCACGAATCTGACCGACCATTGTTCCCTTTCATACTTAGTCAATTTTATGCCCGTGGTTGTCGGGTTGGCGCTTTTGAACTTTGTTGCTTCTTGTTCAACGATATACATTTTCCACTCAAAAATTTTGTGATCTACAATTCCACCGTGGACTCCTTTGCCCTTTTTCCCTTTTCTCTTTCTGTGTATTATGGGACTATAGAGTATGGACATGAGATTTTATATATAATGTAAGGACTCTGCATTCCATACGTAGCCACTTTTTGGATCGCGGGTTCTCAGGCGGGCGGGCTCAAAATTATACCTCCATTGTTTTGTGCCCTACAAATAGCACCCATAATTCTGTGATATACAAATTGACAAGCGAACCTGTGGGCTAGCTGGCTCAACATTGCACTTATTTTCAATACTAAATTAGCTCTTACTAATGACAACTTGACACACTGGTACAAAATAGTTGGCATCACACCCTCCACAATATAGAAATTGACTACAAGATTCCGACATCGTCTTCTCTTCCGTGTCAAATATTATGCATTCAAATGTTTTTATTGATACAATTTGAACATTGGGGCCTCACGTCTTTTAGAGAGACCTTTTCATCCTGTTTTAGATCCTCTTGTTGTCGATTTCATGAAATGTCCAATGCTTGGATACTATTTCAGGTTGGCCTTTTGAATTCTGATGGTTCTTGTTTTGTAATATACATCTTGCACTCAAAATTTCCACTCTCTACAATTCCACTGCACACTCATCCCCTTTTCTCTTTTCTTCTTCCTGTGTGTTATTGCCTTCTGGATATATACTTAGTCGCCTTTCTATGATCGCAGGTACCAGTGTTGTCGGGCTGAGATATCTTCATTTCCATTTATATCCTCACATGATGAATCTGATCGAACGAAGTTCCTTTCCATACTTAGCCAATTTTATGGCCACGATTGCCAGGTTGGTGCTTTCGAACTCAACTGCTTCTTGTTCCATGATATACATATTGAACTCAAAAATTTCTTCATCTACAATTCCACCACGGATTCCTTGAACTCGCAAGCTTCATTCTACCATGGATCAGAAATGTTACAAAGTATTTGTCACTACCTTCCATCCCCACTAACTTCCTGTCGTTCCTAATATACATTGTTTGTTCTATTTCCAGTGAGAAATGAACACAATGGTATGAAACAGTTGGCATCTGGCCCTCCGCAATATAAAAATTGACTACCGGGTTCACATCCTGTACTCACAATTTTCGTGATCTACAATTCCACTGCGGACTCCTTAGTCCTTTTTCCCTTTTCTCCTTCCCCTGTAATATGGATTTTTGGTTATATACTTAGTCTCCATTCTATGATCGTGGGTTCTAGCATTGGCGGGCTAGCATATCTTTATTTCCATCTATATAATCACATGAAGAATCTGACCAACCGTTTTTTCTTTACATACTTAGCCAATTATATGGCCACGGTTGCCAGGTTGGCGGTTTCGAACTATATTGCTTCTTGTTTCGTGATGTACATCTTGCACTAAAAAATTTCATGATCTACAATTCCATTACAACTCCTCGAACTCGCAAGCTTCATGCTACCATGATTCACAAATGTTTCAAAGTATCTGTTGTTGCCTTCCATCCCCACTAACTTCTTGTCCTTCCTAATATACATTGGTTATGCTCTTACTAGTGACTCTTACTAGTGACAATTGCACACATTGATACAAAATAGTTCGCATACACCCCTCCACAATATACAAATTGACTACTGGGTTCCGACATCGTCCCCTCTTCCATGTTACAAATTATGCATTCAAATGTTCCGAATGATACAATTTGACCATCGGGACCTCATGTCTTCTGGGGAGACCTTGTCAGCCTATTTTGGATCCTCGTGTTGATAGCTTCATGAAGTCTCCAATTCTTAGTCACTGTTTCAGGTTGGCACATTCAAACTCTCCTGCTTCTTGTTCCATGATATACATATTGCACTCAAAATTTGTGTGATTTACAATTCCACCACGGACTCCTTAAGTCCTTTTTCCCTTTTCTTCTTCCCATGTATTATCGCTTTGTGGTTATATACTTATTCTCTTTTCTATGATGGCGGGTCCCAGTTTTGGCGGGATGACATATCTTCATCTCCATCTATATCCTCACATGACGAATCCGATCGACCATTGTTCCTTTCCATACTTAGCCAATTTTATGGCCACGCTTGTCGGGTTGGTACTTTCAAACTTTGTTGCTTCTTGTTCCATGATATACATATTGCACTCAAAATTTCCGTGATTTACAATTCCACTATAGACTCCTTAGTCCTTTTTCCCTTTTCTTCTTCCCATGTATTATCTCTTTTTGGTTATATACTTAGTCTCTTTTCTATGATCACGGGTTCCAACGTTGACGAGCTAACATATATTCATCTCCATCTATAACCTCACATGACGAATCCAACCGACCATTGTTCCTTTCCATACTTAGCCAACTTTATGGCCACAGTTGCCGCATTGACACTTTCCAACTCTGTTGCTTCTTGTTTCGTGATATACATCGTTCACTCAAAACTTTCAACATCTAGAATTCCATCGTGGACTCCTCAAACTCGCAAGCTTCACTCTACCATGTCTCACAAATGTTTGAAAGTATCTATCGTTGCCTTCCATCCCCACTAACTTTCTATCCTTCCTTATATACATTAGTTATGCTCTTACTAGTGATATACAAATTTCCCTCTGGACTTTCCTACCATATCCTCTTCGGTGTTACGCATATTGCACTCAAAAACTTCTTAGACATACAATTTGACCCTCGCAGCCTCACCTCCAATGGTTGTATTTTGTAACCCTATTTTGAAGATTCTTTTTCTTGTACCCGTGACCTCCATACTTTCTTAGTATGCAATTAGAAACCTTTCATGGTAACAACTGACCATGCAGGAACCGTCAACATTGTCATTAATGAGAAAAATACTCGAGGAGATCTCCCATTATTATGCATTAAACCAAGATCCATGGAGAGTTATTTTGTCCCTTTTAATTGTTCATATCGAACACATGTCATCGTATTGGCCCACTCAAAAAATATACAATGCTTAATCGCTCATTTACGTATCTGCCATGTTCACATTTCTATGTATGCAATTACTAGGGTTTAATGATAAAAACACATCATGCAATAGCCATCCAAATTGTCATTAATGAACGAAAGTCTCGAGGAGATATCCCATTCACACGCATTGGACCAATATTTGTGCAAGGTTATATTATCCCTTCCAACTTTTCATTTCATTCATCGTTTGGAGAAAAAAAACGTTCTTGTAGAATTATGGCAGCAAGTCGACAACATTTTTGTGGAGATACAATAAATATCTTCAGACATCAGGACCAAAAATTCCAATGGTCCAGGGCATACTTTTACTATTCATCCCATTCTTCCCAGAACGAAGTGATTTGGACCTCTGGAATCGCTCGTGCAGGCTAGGTCCCTGAGGTTTTTTATTGTAAGGCGGTGGTCTCTTGGTGGGCTGAAAAATATATTCCAAGACAAAGAATTATTCCACTGCACAACCTTTCCCCTATTTCTTTGTCTCCTCAGGTCTTCCCCAAGATGTTAAAATTGTTGAAGCCAACATTGATGTTCAGAGGATAAGAATGCAAGTAGTTCCTAGAAAGACATGATAACGGGTTGGAAATCTTGGCGAAGTTCCTCGAAGAACTGACAATAGTTCCTGAAGATATCACAAATTTGCAGGTAAGTTCCTTTAGAAATCCATTCCGGAAAATTGCTTGGTTGTTTACAAGAATAACGGGACAGGCATACATGACAAGCATTTCCCATATAATTATTTATCTTTTGTACTTCAAAGTCAAGGAACAATTCATTTTCGATTGGGGGAAGCTAATTTCCATTGATATTTGTTCCCAGTTGTCATGATTCAAGGAATTGAATAAATTTTATATGTCATCCTACTTGATTTTCACAATAGTGCATTGTTGTATGTTTCCAAAACTTTCTCTTTCCAATAAAATAAACTGTGGATTCGACCCAGTAACATTCTAGTACTAGGCCCTGTGGAGGCACAAGGCCTCCCATTGTTTTTATGAAGTTTTTAATGGCTTTGTCTCATTTTTCAAATATTTGTTGTTGGGGAAGGATGCTCCCCAGATGTATGGCCAGGAAACCAAGTTGTTTAACAAGAAGGGCACACTTGAAGAAAAGGAAAATCACAATGTACTCATGGTCTTTGTCTATAAGGAAAATCCTTCTTTCCTTCCATGCCACATCATGGACAAGATGTTTGCTGCAAAAATAGCAAGGAAATACAACCACTCGTTGTATTTTTTCCATGAAAAGAAAAAAAAACAATTCATTCCTCTGCCCTGGAAAGTCGGAGACTTCGTGTGTAGAATCGTCAACAAGATTGATGAATTTTTCGGCCATTTCAAGAAATTGAACCTAACGTATGTTGAAATGATAAAAGGGTTCGACCCTAATGAGATTTTTCGAGAACATTTACTGACAGTTGGCTTTAAAAACTCTTTTATCCATAGACACCTGACCGAAGATAGGGACAGTAACAACAACAATGTTGCTTCTGGCAATTGAGACGCAGAGACATTGCAAAGCGCGATTGAATTGTGTAGACAATAGGGAAACATATCCAGTGACAAGAGTGTCCAATCCCCCGCAATCACTCCCAAGAGAATGACATGACGGAGCATTGCTTCAACGACCCACCCCATTAAGAAATAAACCCAAAAATCCTCGAATGAAGGAGGAGATAAGAACCCTCCTCGCATAAAAATTGATAGTTCTCACAAAATTCCACTGACGAAGAAGAGAAAAAACAATGCAGGGCAGGTGGACGAACCCAAAATTGAAAGTGAACAAGTGCAACTTGAAAGTGAAACTAAGCACATGCACAAAATTTGGTCATCTGCAATGGAAATAGCTGAGACCAAATTTTTTTATGAAGATGAATCCTTCGTATTCTAGAGCGTTGTTTTTTACAACCAATCTAAAAGTATGGTCTTTGAAAAGAGAGATGTAACAAACAAGAAAGGAAAATCTCGCACAAATATTAACTTTAGGAAAATTCGGCAATCCCAAATCTCCCTATTTTCCCAAGTAACCAGTGATGTTCTTCATGATTCCATTGGAGGAATTGAAGCGGAAAATGCCAGAGTGAAAGAACGCCTCAATGAATTTGAGCAAGCTTTCATTGCAACCCCAGAATTTTCCAGTCCTTTAGCAAGAAACATGCTTGCTACCACTGCAGCCAAGATGAAAGTATCCTCTACCCTCCTTGCATGATCTACAACCCTTGTAGACAATAACATCAACAAAAGAATGCAGCTAGTTACTGAAGCCTGGGAAACATCGCAAAATTTTGTTTCCTTCGGAAAGAAGAAAAATGATTTTCTTGAACATTTGGAGGTGAATTTTAAAAATTATCAGCATTTATGTGAAGAGGTGCTGACCCATTTTTCCAACCATGTCGTCAACACATCGGAACTGAAAAGAAGAAAAGAGAAACTCCCCTCCCCAAAGAAGACCAAAAAAGTAAAAGCATGTTGGCAAAAGAAAGTTAAGAACCTGGATCTCATTGTTGAGTCATGTAAACAAGCCATATCATGAAAATAAGATTTATTCACAAGCCTGATCCAAATAGACTTAGCTAGAACTACCAATGAGGTTCAAGACCCAAACTTAATTCTCAAATCCTTGTTAATCACCAAATAAACCTTCTATGAATGACTTGATATTTTAAATGGGTTGTCTTTCGAAAAGTTTTACGGCATAGTTGAACATCGTGTAGATGAGCTCGAGCGCTAGGTATTGGAATATGTGGAACACAATGAAGAAATTGAACAGAGTCTACATAGTATTTCAATGGATCTAAGGAAATTAGAAAACAACCTTTACGACACAGAAATATGGGATGAAATCAACATGGCCCCCATGAGAAGCTACATCGAAGAATGGTTCCAACAAAGAATGGAAAACCTCATCCAGGAAGTGAAACAACCCGTTGACACGACTCCACTGACCATCAATGATAGCAACAAAAACGCATCGGCTTCATAGTACGTCTATACTAGCATCTTGTTTTCTTTATCAATCCATTTTAAGTCTATACTATCATCTTGTTTTCTTTATCAATCGAGTTATTACCTTTTTAAATAGAAAATTGTAACCAAAAACTCATAACTTCCATTTTCTTCTTTTCAGGTCTTCCTCTCTACCGTCGCAGACTTTTTCTTTCAACATTCCTAATTCTTGTAGTTATTTCTTTTTATGGTCCGCGGGAGCCCCAATCTCAGTCTATATGACAAACGCATTTAAATTTCCAGAAATATGTAATAGACATAATTATTTTTTGATAAATTTCAAAGAAAATTGATTCTGAATGCCTTTATTGTATGTTAAATTTTGGGTGTCGAGGAATCTTTGTTGTTTGTTCCAAAAAAAACTAATTCGGGAATGCTACATTTTTTGTGTCTTATTCTATGCTAAATTTTTTATGTCTGGGAACCTTTGTTGATATAACAAATGTTAATACTTTCAAAGAAAACTAATTCAATAATGCCTTTGTTGTACGATGTTGTTACTATTCTATTGTTCTAAAGAAAACTAATTTGGAAATGCTAATTTTTTTGTGTTTTTGTCCACGAACCTATGTAATAGATGTTATTACTATTCTATTGTATGCTACAACTTTTTTGTCAAAGAACATTTTAAATGTTCTTATAACAAACATTCTTACTAGGAACTTTATTATTATTGTACACTAAATTTATTTTGTCTAGGCTCCTTTTAAATCTTTCCTGTACTATTAAACTTAGATACTAGGAACCTTTGTTGATGTACAAGACATTAATACTTTTTGATAAATTTCAATTTAAACTAATTTGGGAATACTAAATTCTGCATGGATACCACATGTATTTTAACTTGCTACCCACGTGTCCATACTTGGTCGCATTTATTCTCATTCCAACCTAGCAGGGACTATGCTACCATGCAACACTTGTTTTAATTGTGGTAAATGGAATGCGTAACATAAAGCACATGGAGACATACATTTTGTGTATAATAGAGGATAAACTTTAAAAACCAGAAAAAGAACAATAAATAAAAACCAACTACTATAATAATATAAAATTAAACCACGCTTAATATGTGTATCACGAATCACAAAATGGATTTCAAATTCGTTGTGTGTGATTGACAAATATTATAACTTGAGTACTTTTATAATTAGAAATTGAGACATTTAATTTAATTTAATATAAAGACACGTTTGGGTTAGCTTTTATATTTGAAATTATATTATATCTTTTAAGAAGTTAGATGAATGTAGGAGGAGAATTTTATTGAAATATTTTGGAGCAAAATGTACAATACACATTGAGAATGAAATTATGGAAAAATTTACAAATAGTAAACTTTGTATCAAACTTAGTATCTTAAGATTTTTACTTGGTGTTATAAACAAAATCTATTTATTGAGATAAATTATACTTATTTGATGATCAAGTCGGTTACAACTTCTCTCGTAGTTTGGAACAAGGTAAAGATTACCCACACCTCATAAGGTCCTGTTTTTGAGATGATAAAAAGGGGAAGAATGAGAGGTGAGAGACTTGCATGCAAGCCCTCTTAAGGCCACCCCACTTGAGTATTGTACTCCCTTTGCTCCCTTGAGAGCCAAAAAGACTGGGGAATAATATTTATAGATAGTGGATGTGAAAAAAGGTTTTTAATTGGACTAGCAAACTAATAAAATGAAAAAAAAAATTATTTTCTCCCTTGTGACTTTGGAAAGGCGATTTAAACTAACTCTAAGGGTGAACTAGAGTCTAAAACAACCAACCGATGAATAGTTTGTGCAAAAATATTAGAATAAAAAAGTCAAAATAGCTTAAAAACTTACAACCATGTCATTTGATAGGACTGGAAAATACAAACAACCCTCAGTGATGAGAGCAAACAACAAATTGTGTGTGCCTCAAAATGCTTGCCCGAAGTTGCACAAAAGATGCGTTGAGTGGGAAATTTGATGTCTGAAAATTCAATTCCAACCTTCCCACCCTTTAGTAGGCTACTACAATCATGAAAACGTGTACAATCATGAAAAAATGTAAAAAAAATTGAAAAAATGTAAAAAAAGAAAGGTTGGAAATTACCTAGAAGATAAATTCCTTAAATTCTAGTGATTCCCCAAAAAAGTTGGAAATTACCTAGAAGATAAATTTCTTAAATTCTAGTGATTCCTGGGTTGATTCTTGGGTCAATTAGGTGCACTGAAATAAAGTTTTGTTGTAAATTAAGGACAACCCTTTCTTGTGTTGAATAAGTCATGTCCACTTGCATTAAATGGCTTTGTGAAGTCCCATCAATGAAACTAACACCTAAGAGCTCTGGAATGTGATTTGACCATAGTGGGGCTACTTGAAAATTTTTGGCCCACACTTTCTCTCTGTATTAAATGAATTTATGGTTTTAAAAGTAGAGGATTTTAGGGCATGTGATTATAAGATACATGTTTTTTGAAGACACTTTTCTGCATTTGAAGATTGAAAGTTCAAACCACCTTACAATTGGATGATCCCAATATGAAAAAGCAAATTGGTATTGTCATTGAGAAAATATGGACCATCAAAGTATGGAAAAGAATGTCAAGAATCTATGAACTAAGATGTCAGTTAGTTTAACCACAAGTACATGAAAAAAAAACATCCATCATTTGGGACTCATCACTTAATGTTTTAGAAGAATTGTCTAAATCGAAAAAAAGAGGTTTTCTTAATACACCAATTTCCTTTTTTCTTATTATTAGTATAAATTTTATTTTTTAACGTGTCGTATAGCGAGAATAAAAAATCGCATCCCGGCTTCAATTGAATGGTCAAAAATACAATCAATCTCTTGGGAAACATCAAATGGAATACTAGGTAGGAAAGAAAAGGGAAATCTAATTTCATTTAAATCAATATAATTGTTAGTGATTCCTTAACGATAACCTGCATGCATTGACCTGCCTGCAGATGCAACAGTCGCACGATTCATGCTAGTACGACCAGACACCCCGCAATTGAAGGATCAAGATGAGTTCAGAAAGGGGGGGGAACCCCCATCGTATAGTAATGTAGCAGCCATCAATAGAGCTAGAACAAGAGCCAAAAGAACCACCTCTGATTCATTGTCACATCTGAGAGAACAACTCTTGTCCCAAGAGAAGGGACTCAACAAAGTATTCAATGTGGAACCAAGTACGTCTCATCCAAAGGAATCTCAAGGATGGGAACCCGGAAAATGCATTCCCTAATCAGAAAAACCTCCAAGATATCTCATAATCTCAGCGTGGGTAGGAGAACATACTCAGTTTATGAGAGAGAACACCCTAATAGGCAATTTCCTGGGGCTTTGGCATTCAGAATGAGATCTACTATGATGGACCAAAGACTAGTGGAACCCTAAGGGAGACTATGAAGTTCAGCTTAGCTCCAAGGGGTTCTTCACGATTATCCTCTACAACCTGGAAGACAAGGAAATAATATTTGACAATGGGCCATACTTCTACAACTTGTCAGGGTTATTCCTTTAGTTATGGAAAGACTGTTTCACCCCAGAAAAGGAAGATTTCAAAATGGCCCCAGTATGGAACATGCTCTATTCCTTTCCATAGGCATTCTGGCTGGAGGAAATACTAATGAGTATATGAAATATTCTGGGATGATATGGAAAATATTTGGAAGCCTCAAAAAAAAGAAACTACACCTCCTATGCTAGTATCTGTGTCTACATCGACATATCCAAAGCTCTACCAGGCTCAGTAACCCTGGAGTATCAGGATGAAGACTAGAACCAAACAATAGACTATGAGCATATTCCTTTCCACTGTAAAAAATGCCACGAGCATGTCCACCTCTTCCGGGACTGCCCCTTGAATGCCCAGATCCCCAAATCTGGAGAGAGAAAGAAAAAAGATGGCTTCACCATAGTCATAGGTTGGAAACAAAATCCACCTTGGAAGTAGAATCAAGACAACACTCTAGAAATAACCACCAAAAACTCCTACGACATTGTTAACCAGCTATCGGGAGAAGAAGAGGTTGAATATATGGAGAAAATGAATAGTCAGGAGAAAGAAAAAGGTCAAGCCCAACATCAATCTAAAAAAGGAAAAGAATATCATTCAAGAGACAAGATGGATGAAAATGGAGATACTCTCAAGTAGTTAGATGAGAAAGACCTGGCAAACATAGACCTTGAAAAAGTGGAGGAAGAACTCAACCGGAAGGATCTTCACACAATTCTTGTGGAACAACTCAGAAAGGTCCACAAAGTGTTCATAGATTCCACTGCAAGATCCACTTCGCAGCTAGGTATATCCTTAGACCCAACCACTGAATCAAAACATGCCCCTCGGGAAAATAAAATATGGGGATGCAAATCCTCCCACTAGCTCATCAAGGAAGTAGGGAACTTCATGCACAACTCAGGTCAGGTTCAACGGCTCTCGAAGGGATACCTCCAACCACCTACCAACACATCATGATGAAGACCATAACTTGGAACATTATAGGATTCAATGGAATTTCCAAGAAGAGGACTCTTCGAGACTGCATACGTGTTGAGATTCTGGATGTTCCCCTATTGTAGGAGACAAAATGTGTTGGAGAAGAAGAAAAGACCATCTTTCGACATTGTTGGAGAGGTTGTAACTCACTCCAAACTGACTCCAATGGGGTGGAAGGGGGTCTAGTGATCTTATGGAACTCTGCAACAGTCATCATAGATAATCCCTTCTCCATTGTAGGTATGATAAAAACTCACTTCAAAGTCATAGGATCTACCAAGGAAGACGAGATCACAATTTTTTATGGACCTCACAACACACATGACAAAGAGAACTTCTTGAAATGAATCAATATGATCAAATCACTATTGAGCTCACCTAACTGGCTGCTAGGAGGTGACTTTAACATGATTCTATTATTGGAGGAGAAAATTGGGGGAGACAAACGGATTGAGCAAGACAACGGTAAGTTCTGAGCCCTCATTGACCAACTAAATCTAATAGACATAGCAACCAGGAATGGTAGTTTCACCTGGTCTAACTGCAGATCTGGACACCAACACGTGGCTTTCCAGTTAGATCACTTCCTCATACTAGAAGCCTTGTTGTTGGAATATCCTGCCATAGAGGCCAATATTCTACTGAAAGAAAGCTCGGACCACTAGCCCGTCTCACTCTATATGGATGCAAGATCAACACCAAAACTCAAACCCTTCAAATTTGAGAAATTCTGGCTATCCCACGTTGACTTCCCTCAGTTCTCAAATTCCTGGTGGAAACAAGCAGAAATAGAACATAGTACATGCATGTACGAATTCCATCAGTGACTCAAAAATTTCAAGACACATCTAAAGAATTGTAACAAAACTACCTTTGGGAACATCCTTCAAAGAATGTAGGAAATTGAGAATAGAATGGAAACCTTGCAAAAGATCTTTATTTCAAGAATCAGAACTATGGACTTAATGAAGGAAGAAGAGGATCTTAAGGCGGAATTGGAAGAAAGGAAAAATCAGGAGGAAATTCTATGGCCTCATAAATCTAGGGTATAGTGGCTCAAAGAGGGTGAGAAGAACACCAAATTCTATCACCGATCAATGGTGCACCATATATACATCAATAAAATTACTCAGTTGGAGGACGTTCAGGGTAATCCCATCAGGGAGCACAACAAAATTGTTGAGGAACTCACTAATTACTACAAAGACCTCCTAACAGAAACCATTGATGATCAGAAGATAGCAATCGACAAAATAACGAGGCACACACCCTCCCTAGTAACTATGGAACATAATGAATCCCTAATGAGGCACATCACTCAGGAGGAATTTGATCAAGGTGTCAAGGAAATGCCCCCGACAAAAGCCCCTACTCCAGATGGCTTCACTTCAGACTTCTTCCATTATTGTTGGGCAATGATTAGAAAAGAAGTCTGGTAGGTGGTGGAGGAATCTAGAACCTCAATTCAAGTCCTCTCATCTCTTAGTTCCACTTTCCTCATGCTCATCCCAAAGGAAGAAAGGGTCACATACCCCAAATAGTACATATCAATATCTCTCTTCAATGTCATCTACAAAATCATTACAAAGGTCATAGTCACGTGTCTCAAACCAATTCTACCTTTTTTCATCTCCAAAGATCAAGTGGGCTATATGGAAGGAAGGAAAATCATGGACAGTGGCATCCTTGCACATGAGGTAATCTACTCGTTGAAGACCAAAAATACCCCAGGTATGCTCATCAAACTTGACCTCTCTAAAGCTTTTGACAGAACTAGTTGGCAATACATGCGCTCCCTCCTAGAAGATTTTGGTTTCGACAACCACTGGGTAGATTGGATCATTAGGCTCACTTCTTCAGCCTTCTTCTCTATCATAGTCATTGGCATGCCCTCCCAGCCCTTTTCCCCTACTAGAGGAATCTATCAAGGAGACCCCCTCTCACCTTTCCTCTTTGTTTTAATGGTGGAAGGACTAGGAAGTTACCTTAAAGCCTCTGTCTTGGAAGGATCCCTTAAAGGCCTTCCTCTGCATAATATTCAACTAGCCCCCTTGCACAGCCAGTTTGTTGATGACACCCTCCTCATGAACACTTTGATAGCTTCAGAAGCCATAAAACTCAATTCTATCCTCACTATTTTGCTGAAGCTTCGGGAATGGCCCTAAACCTTGACAAATCTAAGCTCTACTTTTTCAATACCCTAGTGGCCATCCAAAACCATATCTCATGCCTCCTAGGTATTTGCAAGAGCTCCCTTCCCTCCAATTATTTAGGCATCCCGCTAACAGGAGCTCTTTTGCATAACATATCCTAGGACAGTTTGCTACTCTCCATCTCTAATAGACTCAACAACTGGACCTTCAAACATCTCAATATCGTAGCTCGATTGGTGCTCCTAAAGTTTGTTCTTCAATCCCTTCCAATCTACCTTTTCACTTCATTAGCAGCACCACAGTCTATCATCCGAGCCATCAGAAACATTCATAACATATTCTTATGGCATGGACACCACCCTAATAATAAGTGGGCTCTAGTTGGTTGGGACAAGATATAAAAACCTAAATCTTTGGGTGGACTAGGGCTTACGGACCCAAAGAAAATGAATCAAGTTATGGGGGAAAAATTGTAGTGGTGATGGCTCAAGCACCCCACAAAACTCTGGGCACAAATCTAGAAATAGAAATATGCACCTTCCACACTAGAAGAGCAACTAATCAGATTCAACGATCGGATCCAGGGATCCAATATATGGAACATGGCCTGGCTTAACAGACAGCTAATATAGAAGCATGCTTTCTAGGATATAAAATATGGGGAACATTCATTGTTCTTGCAGGACTCTTTGCAACAACAAACACCTTTATCCACTCTTGAAAAACTCACCCCTCTACGTCAATCACTCCAACCTGAAAAATTTAGATGGGTAAAGGATCACTGGAGAACATTGACGGGAACTGGCCATGGTGCACTTGGAAGACTAAGCCACATGAACTTCACCTCCCAAGAGAAATGGACCTATAGGCTTGTATACCTTGTGAAAAACAATGAAAACTCTTCATCAGGGAAGGCCCAAACATTCTCAGATCGGGGCACTCCATAGTCGGAAATTTTTCGGTCAAATAAGCTTACTACTTGCAGGGGAACTATCATGATCAGTTCAAGGAGAGCATATGGGGTAAGATATGGAACTCAAAAATCTGGCCTAAAGTATGCATCTTTCTATGGATCACATTCCAAAACTACATCCTCACCTAGGACAATATCAAAAAATGAGGTTTCATAGGTCCCTCCATTTGCACCCTCTTCCAGCAACAAGAAGAAATGATGGAACACCTTTCCAATCAATGCCAATATAGCCAGACAATTTGGGATTTGGGGACTAAAATAATGCATTTATCCAACAAAAACAAGACCAACATTATCGATACTATAGAAAATTGGGACTCGATCTCCTATCAGAACCAAATTCTTGATCACATTTGGAAGCTCTTCCCGGGCTTCACTCTTTATAAAATCTGGAAGGAAAGAAACAAAAGAATCTTCAGATCAAGTGCCTCCCCTCCCAACTCAACTTGGGAAAGAGTCATGAACTTAATACGGGAAACAATTAAAAGTGGGCAATGGTCCCATGAGGACTTAAAGTGCATTATGGGGGAAAGGCGTATCCTTCAAAACTAGCAACTCAATCTAGTTGACACAACCCAGACCCCGGTGGATAACCAGACAACTAGCAATCCAGGCACCTAGTCCCCCTCACCAATGCGATTCATCGAAATAAATTTTTATGGTGCATCAAAAGGAAATCTGGGATCGAATGTCTTTGGGGTGGTCCTCACAAATTCAGATGGAGAAATCCTCCACTTCGCAACGGGATATCTAGGTTTCAACACAGACATTGTCACTATGCTCTGGAGCCCCCTAAGAGGAATCAAGATATCAACATACCACCAACTTAACAATATCATTGCAGAGGGGGATGCCTATATCATCATTCAAATCATAACCAAAATTATTCATGGAGAGCACCCTCTGGAAGTATCCCTTAGTTGGATACTTTCTTGAATCTTGGAGGATTTTGGCTCCCTCTTACATCCCAGTCTCACCATCATCCCCTCACACGTGAAAAGGGAGACAAACAAAGTAGTTGAATTCCTGTAAAATTAAGGAGTGGCTTCCATGAAAGAGCTAATCCATTGGACTGCCCAAACCTTTCCCCTATATTAACTCTCATACCGATGCCTAAACTTGGCCAAGAATTATTACCCAACCACAGATGGGGTGCCACACAACACACAACGGCCACATAACACAGGCTCGAGCCTAACCATAAATATGGCAGTCTGGCTTGCATCCCCTCTCCATTAAATGGGAGCTCGCCATTACTGCACATCAAGAGGTGAAGGACTTCTCCCTTGCACAAGAAGAATGACGACCATGGGATTGAGTGCATGGGATATGTTAGTGGAGACAATCATGTCACTCATTTACGCTTTTATATGGTAAGGCAACAATTCATCCCATTTCATCTTATCCCTGCACCAGGATGGCAACTCTGAGTTCTGGTGCAACCATCAGAAGAATTTGTGCATGCTAAAGTTACGCCTCATCTCCTTGATGCCAAGGAAAAGAGGTAGGTCACATCATGACCCTTCTTGGCATAGCTTCATCGCATGATAGAGGAGGAGGAAACAATTAGAGAGGGAACTCTCCATATCTTACACTCAACACACTCAAGCTTCACTCAATACAGAGAAGGTTAGGTCACCTCCAATGACATATGTGGAGGAAGTCATCCTAGAGAAACCTTTAGAGATCCCTCCGGAATCCCTCCTCCTCACCGTGCCAGATAATTGGCAGCACCCAAGCCATTTTTCAGCGGAAGTCATAGCACCGGATACAGACATGCCTAAGCGGGAGGCTCACACATACATCATGGAGGAGGCAAAGGAAGCTCACACTTGCATCATGGAGGAGGAATTCCTGGAGTAATTCCTCCACCTCGACCCCTAGGCCACCTCACTTCAATATGCCTTCAAAATATCAAACACAGCAGAGGAGGATGAGGAGCTTGGGATGGAGGCAAATTTCAGGATGGAAAAAGACAGGGATGGTGCACAAGAGGCTACAGGAAGATGGTGGCATGAAAGTGGAGGGTGGCCTGGTCCTAGCACCACCACCTATCACGATAATCCCAAAACCATGGAAAGACCCCCCTCCCTTCTTCCACCTGGAACAATTGGCGTTAGTGTTTGAGATTTGCATCGAGAAAGAAAATCAGATCCACCGCAACATACTCATCCACCAACGCATCGGCATGTTATATGAAGCATATTCAAATGCACTAGCTGGGGAAAAGTGTCTGACATGAGCAAGGCCTTTTGTGTTTCTGACTCAGAATGGGCCTCACAATGATGATCCCAATGATGCTACATTGGATGCTAACAGGTAATTCCATGGTTTGGAGCTCAGTCTAGTTCCATTCTTCAACTTCCTACTTAGCTTCTTGTTTAATTTCTAGTTCAATGTCCAGTTTTACTTCCAGTTTAGTCTTATTTCTATTTTCACTTCTGAACAATGATGTAAAGACTACAGTTCGCCACCTGCCATGGTTTCCTCTTAGCAGGGCAGATAATGGACCACCATTTTTTGACTTGGACATCACAATCTTCCATCTATCTCGGTTTCTGCTAACTCGATGGAACAGTTGGCAGACTATCAACATGTGCTTTTTTGTTTCTCACAAATTTTAATAGAAATTCTCATTTTATTTAAAAAAAAATCAATGTAATTGTTCAATGACATTGGATAATGTTATTATCAAGAAGGATATGGCCATCCTCTTGACCATCATCTTATAAAGTGTCACAAAATTTCATATGGATTCCATATAGAACCTTTTTTTCTACAACCAATATGCTGCAGAATAGTATTCGACTCCCAGGTGGCATCTTCTGGTTATGTTTCCTTCCACTAAACTAAAACTCGATTGATAGTGCATTGGTGGAGATGAACCTTGCACTGGTCCAAGACTGATTGTGGATGCAACAAAATGGAACCTTATTAACCCAACTCAGGTAGACTAGTCTGAGAATGGCCCCGAGTGTCAAGCACTTTCTTTAAGAACATGAAAAAAAGGATGGAACTTAAACTGTCTGGGAAACTCTATTTGGTAGGCGACTGGCCCCACTCTCTTAAGAATACAATAAGGACCATAGAATTTGGGGGCACATTTTCCAATGGTGTTTGGATTTGAATACAGTGTGCTTATAATTTTGTAGATGAAGGAACACCCAGTCCCATTCAACAAATTCACATTCAAAAGGGCCCTGATCTGCTTCTTGTTTCATGCAATTCTGACCCATGACCAAATTTTCTTTGAGAGTAGAGACGATTTCCATGTAGACTCTAAGAGTTTGATCCACATGCTAAACCTTGGAGACAATGGGAATGTATGATACAACTGAAGCTATAATTTGTCCATAGATTGTTTCAAAGGGAGTCATGTGAGTGGCAGTGTGGTAAGAAGTGTTCTGCCATGTTTCAGTGAGGGTTAATCATTGAACCCACTGATTTTTTCTGTCAAATGAAAAACTCCTCAAATAGGTTTCCAAACACTTTTTGATTGCTTCATTTTTTCCATTAGTATGAGGATGATATTATATGCAGAGATGCAATTGGGTTCCCTGGAGTTGGAGCAATGCTTGCCAGAAAGTGCTGGTGAAAATTGGACGAGGTTCAGAAAAAATAGAATGAGGCATGCCGTGGAGTTTGAAGATATTATCCATAAAAATTTGAGCCACGATGGATGTTATGAATGGGTGTTGAAGAGTACATAAATGAACATATTTGGAAAGACGGTCCACTACTACCATGATGACTGACTTATTGCCTGATTTAGGTAAGACATAAATGAAGTCCATAGAAATATCTGTCCAAATAGTAGGTGGGATCGATAGTGGTTACAGTGTGCCTAGATATTTGACTCTCTCTCCCTTATTGCATTGAAATGTATCACATTCAACCACAAAGGTGATAATTTCATGTTTCATACCATCCCAGAAAAAATAATGTTTGAACCATTCATAGGTTTTGGTAAAACTAGAATGCCCAATTATTGGTGAATCATGAAACTCAGAGCGCATGGTGGATTTAAGGTTCGACTATTTTATTAAATACATGGCACCTTTATAATGAAGCTCATCCTAGTGCATCGAGTACCTTGGAGAATCTTGTGTATCTTGTTGTGGTGTTTGGATCAATCTTGAAAGTTTGGGGTCATGCAACCATTCTAGGCGAACCTTCTGAAGGAAATATGTGACAATGAAAGAGAGGGAAAAAATGGACTCATCTTCTTCATATTTCCTAGAAATGGTATCAACCACCATGTTTTCTTTTCATTTTTTGTAGATGATCTCATAATCATATCCAAACATCTTGGTTACCCATTTTTGTCGCTCCAGTGAAGAAATTATTTGTTCTAGAAAATACTTGAGGCTTTGATGATCAATTTTTATTTGGAAGTGTTTCCCCAAGAGATAAGGATGCTAGAGATCCACAATGTGCATAATAGACAACATTTGTTTTTCATAGGTGGATCATCCCAAATGGCACCCAAACATTTTTTTAGTAGTGAAAGCCAAATGTCGACCATATTGCATGAGGAAAACCCCAATGCCTTTTCTTGAGGCGTCACACACCTGTACAAAGGTCTTGTTAAAGTTAAGGAGAGCCAGAACCAAAGTAGTGCACATAGCCACTTTAAAATCTTGGAAGGAATGGTTGGTTGTTGGAGTCCAACTGAAAGCATTCATTTTAAGGAGCATTGTGAGGGGAGCTTCAATTTTTCTATAATTCTTAACAAACTTGCAATAATATCCCATCAAACCCAGGAATCCACATAGACTTTTAAGATTTTTTGGCCATGGCTAATCCTACATAGCTTCAATTTTCTTCGGATCCACCCTAACACCATCCTTTCTGACCATATGTTCTAAGCACTCAACTTCAGAGGTTCCAAAATAACATTTAAACTGCTTAAAAAATAGTTTATGTTGAGACAATAGTTCGAGAACTTGATCCACACAGGAAAGATGGGTTGCCATGTTTTTCTATAGATGAGAATATCATCAAAGAAAACCAAGACAAAATGATATAGGAAAGGATGCAAGACATGATTCATGAGACTTTGAAAAGTGGAGGGAGAATTACAGAGGATGAATGGCGTAACCAATAACTCATAGTGACCCTCATGACTTTTGAATGTAGTCTTGGAAATGTATTCTTAGTGCATACATATCTAGTGGTAGCTAAAGCAGAGATCAATTTTGGTAAAATACTGAGCACCACTTAATTCATCCAAAAGGTCATCAATGACATGAATGGGAATTTTTTCTTTGATGGGGATTTTGTTGAGAGCTCAAAAATTAGGACACATGCACCAAGTATCTTCTTTCTTGAGTACCATGAATATTGGAGAATACTAAGGACTTGTATTGGGACTCATGACACTGAATTCTAGCGATTATTGAATAAACTTCTCAATTTCATTATTGTGGGCGAAGGGATGATGATAAGGGAGACCATTTGGTGGAAGACTTCCTAGAACTAGAGGAATGGAATGGTAATAGAAACCTTGAGAAGGGGGAAGTCAATTGGGGGTTTGAAACACATATTCATGTTGGGAGAGGATATATTGGAGTTCAGGATGTATAGAGGATGTCTCAATCGCCTGAATGCAATGAAATTGGGAAATAATGCCAGAATGTCCTTTTCTAAGGAAGTTTTTTATTTGGTAGGAATTGATGATCTCTGGTGACCCTGTGGTGATGCCTTGCAACTAGTGTTGGTGGCCCTCTTGCTAGAATTGTATGGTTAATTTATGAAAATACATGGTGATAGGGACGAGAGTGTGTATCCAGTCCACACCTAGTACAATGTCACAACCACCCATGTCAATTGAAAAAATATGAGATTTCAAGTGGTACTTACCAATTTGGAGGTGCACATTTTCACAACTCCCTCCACATTTCATGGAACTGCCATTGACAATCATGATTTGTAAATTATTAACTGGACAAATATAAAAACTGAATTCTTCGGAAAAGAAATGATGAATAAAATTATGGGCACTGCCACTGTCAACTACAATGATTACTTTCTGGTTCTTAATGTAGCCAAATTACTTGATGGTTTGGGGAGCAGGGAAACCGATCAGTGCATTCATAGAAGTTAGTCATTCAACTTCTACTGGATGAAAGGGATGATTAATATCATATAGTGGGGGTAGCTCAGGTATATGAGACACATCTTCCTATTCTTCAGAAAAATCCTCATACATAGCCATAGAATCCTTTGTTCCTTACACTTGTGCTTGAAAAAAGAATTTTGTTGCAATTATAAAAAAGACCTTTAAGTTGGTGTTCATCCATTTCATCCTGAGTCAATTTCGAGATCTTGAGGTGGGTGTCAGGAGGGGTGAGAAGGGTGGGTTTAGGGTGAGGAATAAAGGGTGCTTTTTGGGTTTGGGATGAGACAACTTGTTTTTTTTTCCTTGGCCCATTTTGTAGCTTCCAACCAAGTCTCACAGTGAGCCATGAGGACATGGGCATGTATTTCATCCTTGAGGAAACTAATAAAGAATTCCATGAAAAAGTCATTTGTCATGCCCTCCGTTATGAAATTCAATTTCTCAAAGGTAGTTATAAACTCTTCCACTGGGCCAGTTTGTTTCAACTTGGTCAAAGGACCTAAATGATGGGTTTCCATATCAAAGCAATCATAGAGTTCTGAAACAAAGTATGTTCAAGCCACATACCCTTGGCATTCATTTTTACGCAATGTCCACCATTTCCAGTGTTGAAGATCCAAATGGAGAACAACATAACATAGTTTGGCCAACTCATCGATAATTCCATCCAAAGAGAAGTACTGTTCAATTTGGATGACCTAAACCATGGGACCCAAGCCATCAAATTTGTTCACATCCACTCTAGGAAAGAATAGGTCATGCTGAAATTGTTGGGACTGAAAATTATGGGAATTGGAGGAAGTATCACCTTCGGGGTGAAAGGTTGGTTAGATGAGGTGAGGTCTCCAGGAATATGCATTTTGGAAAAGTGTTGGATGGTAAAGGATTCAAGCTATTGTTTGATATGGGCGGAGAGGTCCTTCATCATGTCCTATTTCATATTTTATTTTTTTTGCATCTATGGCGGAATGGATGTTGGAGAAATCAGATGACAAGGCATTGAGGTGTGATTCAAGGTATTAGTTGTGGGTGTGGGCCATGGTGAAAGGGGGGAAAGGGGAAGGGGCAGGTGGTTCCACATAGAAAAGTGGTTACAATTTAAGGGTATCATGATGATCAGTGAAACAATGGGAATCCAATGGGGTATGTCCCAAAGACGGGTTTCAAGAGGGGGTCGAGACCAAATAGAAAAAAGGATTAAAAATTATAGTTATTACTGTGATTAGGACAAAAAGAGGAATCCAATGGGATAGGTCACAAATAAGGGTGCCAGGAGGCCCCAAAATTTTCTTTTCTTTTCTTTTATTTTTCTTTTTTTGACTTCTGGGGAGTTATACTTTGATCTGAATAATATTGCAATGTCGAAATTCCCAAATTCTTAACAGGAAAAAATGTGTAGTAATTTCATAGCTAGAATGTACGAGGAAAGGTTGCATGACAATTGAACTTGTTTGTTTTTTTTATGTACGAAAGGTTATATTTTTGAGGTTTCCTACAGACAATGGTTTTCCTTGTGCTATAGCTATATGATATACATGTGGGGATGAATAGTAGTGCTCGTGCCAATCTGTTAGGGAACCAAGTAAGGAGGCTAGGCCGTACCCTTATCTATACTACCTGATTACCTAGGTACTAGAGAGTATCTTCTCGACTGTTGTTCTCGGTGGCACTATATCATTCAGGAGACTAATCAATTGATATATGGAGGGTTTTAGGATACCTAGGCCAGTCCGTATATAGGTGTTTTATGATACGCTACCACTTGAATGGGTTCCAACATGGGTTACAAGAGTGTCCACCAATTTGATCTTAAAAGCCTCTTTTATTTCTTGCATGTATGATTCCCCCATCACAAATTTATGCATTGAACAACATACCATTGTAGTTTTAAGACATCCAAACATGTCTCTACCTACAAGAAAATAACCCACAATTTTTTCCAAGGAAAGTTCTTTGATACCACTTGTTAGGTACCAGATATATTATAATATCATAAAACATAAATACCACAGAGAATAACAACAGAAAAAAAAAACATAAGGAGCAATAATGGAAAAATAATACCTTTATTGATAGGAATGAATGTTCACTTGCCTCTTCAAGCAGGAAACCTCCAAGAGAGAAGCACTCTATTATAATAATTCTCAAAACAAAGACTTATCATTCCCTCGACTCCTATTTATACTAAATCTATCTACCAAAAGAGCAACATAGAGGAATATCTTTCTAGAAGTGAACGCTTCTATTATTTATTCTTACATTTGTCTTATTCTTCCTTATTACTAGGCCTTATTAATATCATCTTCTATTACATGGAAAAGATATTATTCTACCTACATGAGGGGTTAAGGAGGTTAGGTCCCTCTGAATTATTGAGGGGGATGAGGCTTCTTTGAATAAATTAATATTGTTCAATTATTGGATACTAAATATTCATGACATGATATTTTATATATCTTGTTGCTCAAATGGTAATATGGATTCTCAACATAATTGAAATCTCGACAGAAAGTTATGTAATCACAAGGACATTCATTGAACATAATGATATTATTTAGAGCTTTGTGTTGACTAACATTTAAAAATTGAGGTGACCCTTGATTACAAACCCTATTTTGAGATATGGATGAAATTGACCTACTAATATTGTGGGATAGGAAAATCACGTGACAACATGGATTTGTTTTGATCCTTTGCTTTTCTAGGGTTTTCTAATTTTTCACTAAATTTTATATTATTAATGAGATTGTTTGATTCTATGTCTTGAATAGTTACATTCTCAACACGAATAACAATGTTATGACTCTTATCATGGAAATTCTTTCTCATATATTGTATGTGAGACTTGTCATTGTTGGAGAATTTGAAAGGAATGATATCATACTTTATGAAAACATCATCGAATGTCACATGAAGGTAGAAAAAAAAGTTCCTTCTTTAAATCAACAAGCAGTTATGATGCTTGTGATGTGCCCTTGCCACCTTTGACAACAGAGAAAATTTTATGTGCTAAATTTCTCCAAAGGGATAATTTTCCAAGCTTTTTCCCAAAAAAAGATTTGCCATTCTAAAAATTATTCGCCCAAATTCTATAGGACAAAATTATTTTACCTTAAAAATCCCCAAAATTTTACAAAAACTATATTAAATACTTATAAATTTGAATAGCTTAACAAAAATATCGCCAAACATTTATAGTTGAGATATAAAGGACTAGTAATATCCACCAAGGTTTCTATATTTCAAAATAAATTTTGATCCTTAAAATTATCCATGTTTGACAAATTTGTACAAAGGGACATAATAAATCAAAGGACCTTTACACAAGGAAACCATACTTATGATATTATCAATGGAGGAAGGAAGAGTTGGTGAAGTAATAAGAGTATCATTCTCCTAATAGTCTAACTCTACAATAATGTATGTGTTAATGGGATGATATGTTTTAATTTCAGTTGAGTCCTCATTCACGTTGGGGAAAAAAACATTTGTAGATAGATTTTCTTTTTGAAGGATAACTCCCATATAGATTGGTTCGTTTATATCTTGTGGAACATTCCAACTTTCATTTTTCAGGAAGAGAGGGGAATAACAAGTAATTGATAATTCTACATGTCTCATATAACACCTACATTGTAATGGGTTATGTATTTCATGAAAGAAAGAACACCAACTAGATTATGGAGGTGAGTATTTAAGTGTGAATGTTGATTCATATTCATAGGTAGTGGAGGTGGAATTAGGGTTTTCAAATCCAAATTCCTTTGATAAAGATGCAATTTTTTTGGATCATGGTTATATTGAAAAAAATGATAATGATCTATGTGTGAATGCGACTTTCCTAGATCATCAAAAACAAACCCACCATCATCATTATCATGGTAATAATTTATTCCTATGTATCAAAACTATTCAATCATTTTCTTATGAAGGTTAAGCATAGTTGAATCCTTGTGTTTCCTTAAGATAGGCTCCTTAACAGTTCTATGCTTATCAAATGTCACATGCAAGGAAATTATGTTCCTACTAAAGCGTTTTTCAAAATATTCCCAATGTGGTTATGGAGAATGTTTGAATGGTATGAAACCATCAAGAAAATTATAACTCTAATGTTATATCAAACATATTGATAGTTACATCTTCATTAAGTATAGGAATTATAGGAAAAACACTAAATAAGGATTCAATATGATCCTTATCTTTAACATTTATATCCCCATTAAAGTGTGACATTAAAACATTGTCAATCCTAGGGAAATCATGCAAATCATCCCCTAAATTTAGGGGCGAAGAGTATTTCCATGGAAAAACATGATCTGGTATAAATGAGGATTGAATTTAACACTTTATGACTTATGTTAGATGAATACATTCTCAACTTTATGGATTTTGAATTACTTGTACCAAAGGAAGATGTTTCCAAAATGAAGTGGAATGATATAAGAAAAGAACAAGGCATGAGAAGAAATATCTATAGAATTTATGGCTCCTTAATCCATTGGAAATTAAAAAGGATAACGAAAATATATCACTTACCAAAGAACTTAGTAAATAAATTGATGGCCTTATCTTATGATCTTATGTCAAAACATGGAGGGAATTACTGGAGGAGTAGCTAAAAGAATGTACACCAAAGAAGTTCGGTTGAATCCCCCAAAAAAGATTGGTAAATAAAATTAAAAAAATAGGTTTGGAAGTGTCCTCAGTGGAGTTTCTATAAAAGGGATGTGTTATAATAAAAATATGTCTATTGATATGGATTCTACCTATCAATTAGTCAAGTTGGCTCCAATTTCTTTAGTAGCTCTACACAAGGAAAAGAATAACCACAAATCAAATGGTGTTATGTCTAAGGTGATGAAATGGGGAAGAAGGATAGGAAAGATACTTGTGTGAAAAGATTCTTAGGAACACCCAACTTGGGTATTGTCCTCCCTGAAGTCCCTAGATGGTCAAAAAGGATTGGGTATGGTATTTGTACAGAGTGGATGTTAAAATGAGCTCACTCATTTTTAGATCAAAAAACTAATAAAACTAAAAAACAAGTTGTTTATGCCTCAAAATTGTTGAAAACAAGACTGGAATTTCCTGAAAAGGTAGTCCAAGTAAGTTAAATAAGGGTTGAGTGGAAACTTTAAGGTTTGAAAATTTAATTCTATCCCTTCAGTAGGTTGTTACAACCATGAAAAATATAAATCAAATATTGGAAAATACTTAGAAAATAAATTCCTTGAATTCTAGTGTTGGTGCTTAGTGGGAAGACCCAATATTCAACATGAATTAACCAGCAAAACCCTTAGATACCATCCCTTTTAACATCACTCGCAAGAAGGTGAAGTCTCACCTAAGGTATCTATGTGAACTGGAAGAACCACATTTTTGCAGTGATGAAGGGATGGGAGGAAGACCTTCTAACCATTCTACTTATCATTAAATCATTATACCTTATATCATGTACTCTAAAACGTATTAACATGTAAAATATTCATAGCAACATAAAAAATATCATAAGCGCAATAAACCAAACAATCACATCATAAAAAATATAAAACATGATTTAACACGGTTCATCCAAAATGGGCTATGTCCACAATGGTCTACTTCTGATTATATTATTCAAGAAATCCATTACAAAATGTGTGCATTGCATTCATACATTATGCCTCATAAAAAATTCCCTTTTTGTTCACTCTATGTCACTCTTTAGTATTACTTAATTCCTTACTCGCTTTCTAATATAATCCACTTTGTTCTTGTCTATCCCAAAAACCGTTACATATTTATGCAATTACAATAGGGATTAGACCTTTTTGATTGAACAAAATGCCTACCGGCTTCCAATGGTCTTCCTTATTTTGCATGTGTTGATCCCTAAAAGTGTGGAAACTATTGTTCGCGTTCAAATGGTCACCAGGTGAGCAAATAGAGAGCGCTTGCATACCCTGTTGGGTCTAGCAGGGTAGAACAGCTGTGGAGCATAGGGTTAAAGGAAACAAAATGAACTACAATCTAATATCAACTGAAAACAAATAAAGCTGTGAAAAGAAACAACCAACATCAAACACAAAACACAGGGGTCACCAATGGTTTCAGGCTGGTGTATTAATGAAACCGGAGCACACTGAAGGAAGAGACTAGAGGTTCCTTCTCCCCCCAACGGAAGGCTCTTTGGGGCCCTCACACAGTTTTCTTTCCTTACAAATGAGAAGAACTGCGCATAGTAGTGAAAGAACTCTCGGTGATGCAGCTGATGGTTTGTTGTTAAAGGATGAGCCCTTTACCATCTGAACAACATAACAGTGCTTAGAATTCCTTCCCAAAACAATGTATCCTCACAGCTTTTTATAGCAGCTCCTCGGGCGGTCACCTAACCTTCTCAAAGTGTGAACAGGGACCCTTTTAGGGTTTATTTAGGTCATTAACCCGCCGATTTTGTGGATCCGGCTCTGATTTGAGAGTCAAATCATCTTGGGAGTCGGTCCATAAGCGGTTGGGAGTCTGACCTATTCAATTAATGTGTTGTTTTAGCAGATGCGCGGGTTTTTTTGTTGACAGCCACGCGTCGAGCGCGCATGCGCTAATAACACGTTTTTGTCCTGCGCATGCGCGCGCGCACCAAACTGCTATAAAGCGCCCTTCAATTTTTGGTTACTTCGTATAGTTTTTTGCCCTTCTAGAGTGCTGTGAAATTAATTCAGTGCCATGAATGACTTCATTGTTGTTTTGATGATGCAGAGTTCTTGTCGCCATGTGCAGACGAAATTTCAGTTATAACAGATGCCCCCTGATGGATGAGGTTAGGAGCATATGTATAGCCGAAATCCATCAATGTTTCTTCTACTGAGAATGTTGTTGTAAGGGAAAGAAAGAGTGGGACCATTCGGAGCAATCTGTTGGAGAAAAAAGGAACCGGTATCTCGACCTTCTGAGAGACGTACAGAGAAAAAAAAAATATACAACTGTGTACAAACGAGGCGGGAATACCCCATGCTCATGTGATGTAACTCTGAAAAAAGATGACGGAAGTGTTGGTGTAGACAACTGCAGCGTCCTCGGGGGCGGTAATGATAAAGGCAGAAGACAATTCTGCAAAGGAACATACTCTGAATAACATGCAATGATCGTTGTAATAAGCAACGACGATGATGTGGGCATTGATGGCCCTACCACGTTCAGAGGTCTTTGGAAAATGACCAAAATAACTGTAACAGTTGCAAAGTAAGACCCACCGTAACATGAGAGAGTGTTGGTGTCGAATGTTATGGGGGCCAACGACAGTAGGGAGC
Source organism: Picea engelmannii (assembly GCA_009831015.1). NCBI lineage: Eukaryota > Viridiplantae > Streptophyta > Pinopsida > Pinales > Pinaceae > Picea > Picea engelmannii. The sequence continues at coordinate 538,990 of ML777842.1, forward strand.
AATGGTGTTTCACCCTGTGCCGTCCGAGATCTCTCATTAAAATAGAGAATGAGAATCAAGATACTGTCGGCCTTCTGGAAAAGTGTGTTGATGTCGACAAAAGGGGGACGCGACTCCCAGAAGAAAAAAAGGTGCTCCGTGGAATCTACTGAGGTGACGAAGTGGCAGAGGTACATGGATGAACTCAAGAAGTGGGATGACTCAAGACTGCCCTTGTTTGGAGGATATATAAGAGAAACAGTGGCCGCAACCATGTAACAAGGTCGAGTGTCAGTTGGACAACAAGACCGATGCTAAGTTGTGCCAGAGGCGGGACAAGGTGAACAAATTCAGAGGGTAGAGGTAACTGACCTGTGGGGTACTTTGAAGATATGGACGATGCCGGTAAGGGTAAATGATAAGTACTGCTCCAATCCAAGGGTGACATGGGTTGTGTGTGGCTAAAATAAAGCAAGTCGCCAACAGTGATGACGAAGAATGTAATGACTGAAGGTGTTTGTACAATAAATAATAAAAAATAAATAATTTTGGGGAGAAATGTACAAATACAGAAACGGGTGCCCCAGTGTGAAATGCGTGCCCCAGGGAGGGCAGAATTGTCATGAGAAACTGATGAAGTGTGGGGGCCCCATTGGCAAGTTTCTGTATGAGGTAGGTGAAATGAAGATAGGTTCGCAGATGGGCAAACTGATGGTGGATGAAATGGTGGGTTCATGATCGTGCGGAGGTGCAGGTGAAAAAGAAGATAACCATAAAGCGATGATTTGGGAGTCTATATGGGAAGCTAGCAAAATGAGGAGAAGAAGTATGTGGTTGATTCACAACATGATGTAATACTACCGAGGCTCCCATCCCTAAAGGGTAATGAAGAACAACATGAGTGTCAAAAGTGCAAAAAGGTTCTATGAATGGGACAACTCATGTGGGTGGGAATGCTACCGAATTACAGTACCGAAGATGCAAATGGAGGTGTGGGTACTGCAGATCCGGGAATAAGGATCCTAAAGGCCAATATCAGAGGGTGTGACTGGAAATGTAAATGCATTACAGTGGGAGAGACTACATGCCAGTGCTGAGCATATACCTGAAGGAATGATGTGGAGAGATGATGGATCAAGTACCTACACACATAACAACCAAATACCCAAAGTGAACAATATTTGAAGATAATACCAAATATGAACATGTATTAGATAAATGTGACAATGCGCGTGCGTACCTGACCATGATATGAGAAAAAGGTGCCCCTGGGGCTTAGGATGAAAAGTGGCCCAGGGACAGCCATGATGTAGGTGGTGGGATGTTGATCCCGTGGCTGAAGACGGTTCGAAAAATGGACACCGTGGGCTCCTGGAATGGTGGGTGGAAGTTTGGCAAAAACTCTATATATAGCTGTAGGGCCCACATTGCCACATCATTTGTACCTGCTGCGGATGGGATGAGGCTGCGGGGCGACCTACAGATCCTACGAGACCAGCGCGGAGGCATCGATTTGATGACCCTGGTGCGGGGCCATCTCATGCTCCTCCAGCGGCAGCCGGAGAGGAGTTGGATGATATTCTCCGTCGGTTTGAGATGGTGTTTCGGGACATGCCTAAGGGCATGTGGATCCGTATCCAGGACGAGGAGTTCCTGGAGCAGTGCATCGGGTTACCGCCACCATGGCGGTCGATCATGCGACGAGAAGCTATGCTCGCCGCCATGACTAGTGGACGCCTACCGTCGGGGCAGGAGGGTCCTGCAGGTGCTCCACCACCGCCGCCTGGGGCAGGTCGGGGTGGGCCACCACCTCCTCCGGAGGGAGGGGCAGCTGGGGGTGCATTAGAGGCACCCTGATTGTATGATGTATTTTTGTATACCTTTTTGATAGGTTGGTGAGCCAATTTTTGTACCGTTATGTGGCACGGGCCGGTGGGTCGATGTATTTTTTGTATGTAAACATTCGGATGGCCGAAGAGGCCAAGATATATATGAGTATACATATTTTTGAGATCCAAAATGTGGTGTACATGTGTTTTTGTTTTGATGATGATGATGTCTATGTTTCCTATATGTTGTGACAGGATATATGTGATGTTTTATGTATGTGTAGTTTGATGTGATATATGCCAATCTAGCACCATGTTAGCTATGTTATATGTTGTTTGATTCAATTATCTTGGAATATGTGTAAATGTAATGGAATCAAAATGTCGAGATAATAATCTAACCTGCAGGTATTTGCGAAAGAGGCACGGATCGCATACATGGTACACATTGTTGAGTTGGAGAACGACCAGTTGAGAGTCGAGGAAAACACTAAGGTGATGAATATGATGATGTTGGGCGTCAGTCAAGAGGCCAATGACAGCAGTGTATTCGGCTTGGTTATTGGTTGCTGGTCCTAAATAGATGTCGCTTGAATGTAGCATTTCATGTGATGGGGTGTAGAGAGCCCATGCAGCCGAAGCGAGATTTTGTGTCCAACGGCTGGCGCCGTCAGCATAACCAATGTGGTAAGCTGGTGGAGGAGTCATTTGTCAATAGCACAAAGGATAGTTTAGACGAGAGGGTAGGGAAAAAAGATTAAAAACACTAAACAAGAAAAAGTAACCTAAAGTAGCATGACTACTTCTATGCATAAAATTTCTTGAGGTATAACCCATTGACGGGTTCTTTGAGTGTGAGGCCTTCGGGGGAGGCCAGAATGTATGCGCCTTTGGTGAGGCAATGTTGGATGATGTAAGGGCCATGCCAAAGTGATTCGAATTTTCCATGGCCAAAGGTATCATGAGCGATATCGTAGGCGAGGACAAGGTCGCCTTCGCGAAATGAGTGAAGGTTGACATGGCGGTCAAAGGTAGCTTTGGATCATTTTTTAGCTGCCTCGTTGTTCTGTAATGAGGATCGACGATCTTCATCCAGAGACTCCAAGTTTAGCAAGCTCTTCTCCATTGGATCAGTGTCAGGTAAAAGCTCGATTGCGGTGCGAAGGGTGGGAATTTCGCACTCGATGGGAAGAGTTGCCTCGATCCCATGGACTAAATGAAATGGCGTGAATCCTGTGGTGGTCTTCACTGTTGTGTGATAGGCCCATAGCGTGGAAAATAACATATGATGCCAATTGGTTTTATGTTTATTGACCATGCGTTGTAACATGGTCTTGAGGACTTTGTTTACTGCCTCGACCTGTCCGTTTGACTGAGGATAGTATGGTGAGGCAAACTCGTGGGAGAAGCCTAACCGAGATGAGAGTTCGACGAAGATCTCATTCTCAAAATGTTTCCCA
>ML777842.1:547799-564213 GCA_009831015.1 Picea engelmannii
GTGGCACCTATTAGTCCGTCTGCTGAATGAGACATCCCAGGTTTGTCTTGGCCAAATGGTGTAGGTTTGGGAAGATCAGGAAGCACTGTGTATAAGTATCTTGATTGTGCATAAATGAGGTCATATTGTTGGGCCTTACTAATTTCTTCCTCTTCAGATTGAGGGAAGGTGGAAGCGACGTCTTTACCAAGTAGAGAGACAAGTGATCTAAGAAACCAGTCAAGGCACTGTTGTTTAGTGGTTTCTTCTTTCCACAAACTACGTCGCCTATGCCACTCATGAATGTGGTCAGCGATGTGGGTGGCTGAGGTCTGTTTGAAGTTAGACAGTAGTTCTAGACCATTGTCATGGCGGATGGGTAATTGGAAAAAGGTCAAGAAGGCTTTGGCTAATGACTTAAAGGTTGTGTGGGACCCTGATCTTTCTTCGACATACCATTTGGCTGATGGGCCGGTAAGTGTGGGTTGAAATAACCGCAGTCTGACGGAATCGTCCATGATGCTATTGGAAGAACACCATAGATGAAAGGTCATAACATGGTTGGCGGGGTCATCCCCTGCCTTTCCTTCAAACTTTGGTATGTCTGACGGAAGTTTGGTTGGCATTGCAGGCCATGTAGCGTCATGCAATATAGGATCATTTGTGAGTTTTGTGAGATCTGGTATGTTGAGAGAGGCCAAGTATGGCCTCTGTAGTGGTGGGGGAGGGTTAGCTCCAACCATGTTGTGTTGTGAATCTAACCCTTGATGGGGACTAGGTGGGTTGGTGCTCCCTCCTTGAGAGGAAGGGGGTCCCCCGCTTCCATGAAGAGGAGAGCGAGTGGATGGATGACTTTGGGAAGTTGACCCAAGTAATGTAGAACCAAGCAAAGATGATCCCAAAATGGTAGCACTCGCAGGAGTGTGTGGAGGAGGTACCTTTGAACGGGTACGACCAGATACTCCCCCTGAGATAGGAGGAAGGTTGAGTAAGCGTCGTGAACGACGAGGGTTCTGTGGTTCCCCTATGATGTCGGGATAGTTGTGTGAATGTGTGCAACAAGTGGTGTAGAACCCAAAAAAGCCTTTGCGTTGAATGTTTACACAATATATATATCCAAGTCAAACTGTAATCAGATGTGCATCATACATAAATGGAAAAGAAGCATATATGTGGGTAAGAGGGTTTTGTCCGTGTGGGGGAATCAAAAGAAAGAAAATGCTCGTGTCCTAGAAGACGTAACGTCCTTCCTCTCAAATAGCACTGGACCTTCCAATAGCTCTCGATAGTGGGGTCTGAAGTCACCGGAAGAGATACTAGTGAAGGATGAAGTAACTGGTTATAATGAGGGGTAGAGGGGGCAATATCCCGAAAGGGCTAGCGATACTTCCCAATAGCCACACAAAATCCAATCAAGGTGCGATTGTAGCCCACAATTTCCACCTGGGTAGATGTCCTACAGTTGGTCACTAGGTACCTCGGTCCAAGCGTGGCATTTAGATTTTTGGCCTAAGAAATGGGTCACGAGTTGGATCCCATCCAAGAGGTGGGTGCCTCAAGGGGGGACGCACAGAAAAACTGGACCTCGGCCTTCGACCCTTCACAGGTATCTCCCTGCCTTATGGTGATTGGAATGCTGGACTTGGAGGATTTGAAGTTCCCTATTTGTCAACTTCTATGTTTGAAAATGTGAGAACCAGGTAACGGGAGGTTATTTGGATGCCTACCCCCGAAATCCTACCTAGACTAAAATTTTCTTTTGGCACCTCCTGTGGAGGACAACTTAGTGATTTGTTTAGAAATATTTTAGATGAAATTGTTTTGTGAGGCTGGTGGTGAAAACCAACCTCGTTTGATTAAAAGTGGGAGTGGATAGTCTTATCAAGAAAATATGGGGTGTTTTTAGAATCCCTTGGGAGGAAACCTACTTAGACCTCCATGTTTCAAGAAGAGGCTATGTGAGTGCAAAAGTGACTTTTGTGTGTGAGTGAAAAGTGTACCAAATTTTAGTTATTTAGATGTCACCGTGCAGCATGTGGACATCCCTTGGTCCTTTACAAGAGTTTGATTACCTAAATTAGCTAGATGTCATTGGTACAACCTTGCGGAATTTTAAAAGCCCTAGGAGACTAGCATGTGGACATTGTGGTCCGTTACTTATCCTTTAACTCCCTATCTGTGAGTTAATCTAGAAAAAGAATGAAACTATCCTAGATTGAACATGTGGGCATGTGTGGGCCCGTTACAAACTTTTAAACTCTCCTATTTTTTTAATCTAAGAAAGTAGAAATTCAAACACTATTCTAGATTTGTTGACATGTGGGCATGTATGGGCCAGTTACAAGAATGTGTTTGAAAAAATAAAACTAAGAGGGGTCTCGAAAGAGTCGTTGTCCTCTCCTAAAAGTTTTGAAATTTTTGTTAAAGGGAGATGAGATTGTTTTCACAATCTTTTTCTGATTCTCAAGATCGCTTGATCGCGCGAGAGAAGAGCATACTCAAGATTGTTACTTGCAACTTCTAGTATCGAATGTGAGTTTAGATGTGATTACAATTTGATGTTCAACTTAGATTATAGATCAAAGCAAGCCATCCACGTGGCGAAAAGAAAATAAGGGAAAAATGATTTTTATCCACCTAAGTGCCTATGTTTGTTTGACTATCCCCTTTATAAGTTGAGGGGTCTAAGTGGTGCAGTATTTAGAGCATGCATAACATCATTCTTGAGAAGGAAACTGACTTTCCCCACATCCAAAACCTTACAATGAAAAATTTAGTTCCAATGCACGGCCTTTAGTATAGACAGAGGCACGTGTGGCGCCTGGGCGCGGACCGTATTAAAAACCAAAGCACATGCGCACGTCTGTGGGGTGGAATACCCGCGCGCTTGTGATAAGTTACCAAGAAAGAAACTCCAGGTGGATTTCTCTCGATTCTCCTGTGAATCGACTGGTTAGCAGGTCGACGGAGGCCGGTTTGTGTCCCTGCAAGTTAATAAAACCAAAAGGAAAGCAAAATAAACCCAAATGAGGGAGGATTTGATACCTAACTCCCCAGTGGAGTCGTCAGTCTGTTCACATTCAAATGGTCACCAGGTGAGAAAATAGAGAGTGCTTGCATACCCTGTTGGGTCTAGCAGGGCAAAACAGTTGTGGAGCATAGGGTTAAAGGAAACAAAACGAACTACAATCTAATATCAACTGAAAATAAATAAAGTTGTGAAAAGAAACAACCAACATCAAACACAAAACACAGGGGTCACCAATGGTTTCAGGCTGGTGTATTAATGAAACTGGAGCACGCTGAAGGAAGAGACCAGAGGTTCCTTCTCCCCTCAACGGAAGGCTCTTTGGGGCCCTCACACAGTTTCCTTTCCTTGCAAATGAGAAGAACTGCGTATAGCAGTGAAAGAACTCTCGGTGATGCAGTTGATGGGTTGTTGTTAAAGGAAGAGCCCTTTACCATTTGAACAGCATAACAATGCTTAGAATTCCTTGCCAAAACAGTGTATCCTCACGGATTTTTATAGCAGCTCCTCGGGCGGTCACGTAACCTTCTCAAAGTGTGAACAGGGACCTTTTTAGGGTTTATTTAGGTCATTAACCCATCGATTTTGCAGATCCGGCTCTGATTTGAGAGTCAAATCATCTTGGGAGTCGGTCTGTAAGCGGTTGGGAGGCCGACCTATTCAATTAATGCACCGTTTTAGCAGATGCGTGAGTTTTTGTGTTGACAGTCGCGCGTCGAGCGCGCATGCGCTAATAACACATTTTTGTCCTGCGCATGCGCGCGTGCACCAAACTGTTGTAAAGCGCCCTTCAATTTTTGGTTACTTTGTATAGTTTTTGGCCGTTCTGGAGTGCTGTGAAATTAATTCAGTGCAATGAATGACTTCATTGTTGTTTTGATGATGCGGAGTTCTTGTCGCCATGTGCAGACGAAATTTCAGTGATAACAACTATATTTCCTTATTTTGGATGCACTGCATAGTTCCCAAAACTGGTCCCAAAATCATGTCCCAACAAGCCCCCAACACTCACCTATGGCTCATCCCGAGCCACTCAGTGTTTTTCTTTTGCTCCCTTCCACGTTGCAATGAACTTTTGAAAATTTTCCTTTACGATTGTGACCTTCTCCTTTTCTTGTGCTTCTTGCATCAAAATCCCCTCTAATGTTTGTGCAGTAATCGTTGTGTTCATTTTCTCTGCATTGTCTTGCACTACTTTCTTTACTATGCCTTATGCAGTTGCAAGTTATTTTGTCACTCGAAATGCTTCCTCCAATACTGGCTCAAGATTTTGCTCGAGAGTTTGTTTTTCAACTCTTAGATTGACTTTAGATGGATTCTACCTATCAATTATTCAAGTTGGTTCCAATTTATTTAGTACCTCAACACAAGGAAAAGGATACCCACAACTCAAATGGTGTTGTCTCTAAGGTAGTGAAATGGGGAAGAAGGAGAGGCAAGGGACTTGTGTGAAAACATTATTAGGACCACACAACTTGGGTATTGTCCTCCCTGATGTCCCTACATGGTTGAAAAGGATTGGGGATGGTATTTGTATACAGTGGATGTTAAAATGAGATCACTAATTTTTATATCAAAAAACTAATCAAACTGAAGAAAAAAAAATTGTTTATGTCTCACAATTGTTGAAAAAATGACTAGAATTTCCTGAAAAAGTGGTCCAAGTAAGTTAAATAAGGGTTGAGTGAAAACTTGAAGGTTTGGAAATTCAATTCTATCCCTTCAGTAGGTTGTTACAACCATGAAAAATATAAATCAAATGTTGGAAAATACTTAGAAAATAAATTCCTTGAATTCTAGTATTGGCGCTAAGTGGGAAGACCTAGTTTTCAACATGAATTAACCAAGAAAACCCTAAGATACCATCCATTTCAGCATCACCTGCAAGAAGGTGAAGTCTCACCTAAGGTATCTATGGGAACTCCAAGAACTAGGTTTTTGCAACAATGACGGGATGGGAGGCATACCTTCTAACCATTCTACTTATCATTAAATAATTAAACCTTATATCATGTTCTCCAAAAAATAAAAACATGTAGCATATTCATAGAAATAGAGAAAATATCATAAGCGCAATAAATTGAACAATCACATCATAAAAAATATACAACATGATTTAACGTGGTTCACCCAAAATGGGTTAAGTCCACAATGGTCAACTTCTTATTATATTATTCAAGAAATCCATTACAAAATGTGCGCACTGCACTCATACATTATGCCTCATACAAAATTCCCTTTTTTTCACTCTCTTTCACTCTTCAATCTTACTTACTCACTTTATTATCTCATGCACTTTGTTCTGCTCTATCCCAAAAAATCTTACATATTTATAGAATTACAATAGGGATTAGCCCTTTTTGATGGAACAAATTCATAACAACTTCCAATTGTCTTCCTTCCTTTGCACTCATTGATCCCTAAAAGTGCGCCAACTATAGTTCCTTATTTTGTGTGCATTACACAGTTCCCAAAATTAGTCCCAAAATCATGTCTCAATAGGCCCCCAAAACTCACTTATGGCTCATCCCAAGCCACTCAGTGTTTCTATTGTGCTCCCTTCCACGTCGCAATGAACTTCTGAAAATTTTCCTTCATGATTGCGACCAACGATGATTTTAAGGATGTAAATTTATTTTAAAATGTAGAAACCTTTTTGAATGTTACTAATCCTTAATATGTCAACTATAAATTTTTGGCAATATTTTTGTAAAAATATTCAAATTTCTAAGGATTTTATATAGTCTGTATAAAACTTTGGCTATTTTTAAGGTAAAATAATTTTATCCTATACAATTTGGGTAAATCATTTTTAGAATAGAGAATCGTTTTTTCAAAAAAACCATAAAAAATTAGCCCATGAGCGAAATTTAGCCCCTAAAATCATCCCTGAAATTTGTGACCTTCTCCTTTGCTTGTGATTCTTGCATCAAAATCTCCTCTAATGTCTATGCAGTAATGGTTGTGGTCAATTTCTCTACGTTCTCTTGCACTGCTTTCTTTACTATGTCGTTTGCAATTGTAAGTTCTTTTGTCACCCGAAATGATTTCTCCAGTAGTGGCTGAAGATTATGCTCAATAGTTTGTTTTTCAACTCTTATTTGGTTCATCTCTAGGTGAAACTTCCTATTCTCCACTATTCCAGCCATTCATTTTGTTGGTGGAAGAGTTCTCATTGTTTCTTTGAACTTCTAGACCTTCTCATGCATAGTTTGTAACCTTTTTTATAATGATTTTAGCTATGCATCCACCATAAAGTGAGACGAGACTTGTGTACTCTCTTCATATAGTTTTTCACATTCTTCATCCAAACTCCTAATTCTCTACACGGTGGTCATGGTTGTCTTCTCTTGTTTCTCCCTTTACTCTGGTGGGGTACTCGGTGTTGTGCGAGGTTCCAAGTTGACTATCATTGTGTGAAATACCTGAATGGATTCACTTATCTTTGTCAGTTTCTCTTCCAAAGGAGTATCTTCTTCCATTTGTACATCTGGGATATTGATGTATACCTCCTGCACTACATATTTCAACCTTTATGTTCTCTACACAACCTTGTCTCGTTATAGCATGAGTTTGATATACTTTGTGTGTAGTTTTTAATTGTCTACAACCACTTTTACCAACTCCATAACAATTTATTATGCATGTAATCGGATCTCTTGTGTGACACTTGTCTACATTCTATGTAGGATGCTCATTGGTAACTGACAACACTAAGTCAATGTGACTTAATGCTTGTGTGCACTCCTGCATTTTTGTCGTGGGGAACTCTATGGCCTCTATTGATATCTTCATAATCCGATGCTCTATTGATGTTGATGGTTTCTATGATGTTATCGATCGCGAATCTATTGTCATTTTTTTCTCTTTATCTGTTCTTATTATATTCTTTAGACTCGTGCAAAACTTGTTGATTCCAAAATTTGGCACAATGTAGCTATCTTCACCTGCACATTCATGTGCATTTCCTCCTATTTCTTCAAATTTTTATTGTGTCTTACCTCAATATTTTTCATTTATTTTTATTTTCTTTTCATTTTTAGTATAATACAAATATAATATAGATACTATAGTACATGTACTATGCAATCAGGTTATTGTGATGAAGGACGACCATCCCTATACAGTTTCATCCAACCACCATTGACCAATCCTTCCATGAGTTCCCCATTCAATTTTTCCAATTGAAAAAAACCTATCTCTGTCAAAAATCATATCGCATACGGATCCAACTAGTGCATTTGGAATTTTCAAGGGTGCTGCAAAAGTTTGCTATCATACAAAAAAACTAGGTCTCCCATTTGAAATTTTTTCTTCTTAATGTGTCCATCATGTCATGCCTTTCCAAGCAGTTTTTTGAAACTGCTGATGAAATATTGCGATGAAGTGGTCCTCCTACAATTCTAATACCTTTGACAGTATTTTCTCTATTGTGCCAGAGTCTGTGAGCTCTGGTAGTGTGACAATGCACAAACTCAACATAATGAACTCCATAGGCATAATTGCTTCATGGACATATACTAATCATGATGCTTTATTTCATATCAACTTCTTACTTGTCGTCCAATATTCTCATATTACTACAATATTCCTTAGGTCCCAATCATGTTGATTTACATTACATATCTTCATAAACACATGCTCTAGGAGCTTGTTAAAATTCTTCCACTATTTTTTTTTCCTGAGGGTGATAAGGTGTTCTCTTGTGGTGATAAATATGAAATTCAATTGTCAAGGAAAAAATTATTTTGTTCAAAAAATGGTTCCCTTGATCACGCATAAGGATTCTCGGACATCCAAACCTTGCAAAAACATTCTCAAATAGAAATCACAAAGTAGTCTCTAAGCTACAATCTCTGATATATTTTTCTTCATCCCATTGGGTCAAGTAATATGTCACAGTGATTATATATCTTGCGCCTGACCTTTTTTCTAGTGGGTTGATTGGTCCAATGAAATTAAATGCCCATTTATCAGAATCATGTAATGTAACTTATGGTATTAAAGTAATATTGTCTCTTCTGTATGGATTCCCAACTCATTGTCAGACATCATAAGTCTGATAGAGCGCATTAGCATCGTTATGAATGGTGGTCCACCAAATTCCCCTACACATAATTTTCTGATCCATCACTTTCCTTGCATATTTTCCTCCCTCAATTCCTTCACATGACTCCAATAATATCATAGTTCTCTCGTGAGCCAATACAGATGGATGAAGAATACCATTTTGACATAACTTATACAAATTCCCTGTTATAAGATGATAATATGTTTCCTTTAATACTAAATGTTTCTTTTGTGCAATTGTAAAGTTGGATGGGGATACTCTTATGCTCAAGAAATAGAAAATATCTGCAAAATAATCACCGACCATCTATACTACGAATAAGTTGACATCTAGTAGACTTTCATACACATTTTCTACATCTTCCCTTGTGAATACGCATGAGAAATGACCATGTCTTGTATTTAATTTTCTTAGTTTCACAATCACTTTATAATCATACTCCTTAAATACTAACATCCATATACATATCCTCTCCCCCAACACTATCTTATTTACTAAGTATTTCAACATAGAATAATTCGTGTACATCTTAAAGTCTTATCCTAGCAGATAATGCCTAAACTTATTTAGTGCATACACCCTTTCCAGTATTTCATGTTCTGTAGTAGTGTAACTTTGTTCAGTAGTCGACAAATTTCTTCTTGCAAATGCAATGGGATTCTCCAAATCTCCTTCTCCTATCTAAGCTAGAACGTTTCCTAATGCTAATGATGAGGAATCTACGTGGACATGGATTTCCTTCTTCCAATATGGAAATAATAAAATTGGCATAGTAATTGTTGGCACGAACTTGATCAGACTAGGGTTCTTCTCAGGTTATCAAAAAAAGGCATTGTGTATTCTAGAGCACTAGCATTTTCATCTCCTTTGAAGAGAAGAAGTCTCATCCAAAGCGTTGTTGATACAGATAGATAGGGAAGGGTAGGGATAAGACTAAAGAGGATCCATAGAGCAGTCAAAACTCATTCGTGTTCTTGTGCAATAGACATTAATAGATCTTAAACATATAAATGCAATAATCCAACCTAATTACGTTGCGAGCAATCATTTAAATGGTGAACCATCAAATATAAGTCATAAACCATAAGCATAAGAAAGAATATAAAGACAACATATTTTTAATTTGGTCATGCTTCATATTATCTTTAGGATCTTATACTGATTACAGACTCAGAATTATATAATGGGGCTCAGTACAGACTCTTGGCTCTTATACCCATGTCATAGAGATCTAATTATCTAATTGATAGTTCTGATTCATTATAGACTCAGAACTGTCCTTTACCGACTTACAACAATTATCAACAGCTAATCCCAAAATCTGGGTGACTATGACAAACTTGACTCAACTCAACCCAGCTAACTAACATATGAACTAATGAAACAACTGGTGAGTGAACGAGCAAATGAATAGGTGAACGAACCATTTTACAATTGTGTTCGGTCCTATATATAGCTGGGTTGTGTCTTCCTTCTCGGTTTGTATGCTTTCTTTTTCTATTTCAACCGTTTGTTTCTTTGTTGGCATTGCGCTGACTTTGACAACTACTTTTTGTTTCTCTTTCTCCCGGCTTATGATGGAGTTTGCGCAAATCGTGCTTAGTCAAAACTTTTCACACTTCTTTCTCAAAAACAAAGGGCCCAAAAGGCTACGACCACAATCCTTGACTCGTCCTCTTGTTAAGCTCTTGGTTCTTTCACATCCTCTAGGAGCATATATTGTTTTCCCTTGTCCGTATTTTCTTCTTCTTTGGGCTCTTTTGTTTATGATTTTTCTTCCTTTACCTCCTCAAATGAAGGGCCCAATTCTGGTACCAACTCTAATGCTCTATGCTTTACTCCTTGACAACTTTCAACTTTGTCCTGCAAGGAACTATTGGGTCATCTCTTTGTTGTACTCCTTTGTCTTGGATGCAACCAACGAGTTCCACTCGGAATTGACTGTTGTGTCAACCTGATGCATTTGCATATAGGCGGTCTAAATTACCGATCAAAAATCACACAACTCTTTATTGGCTATGGACTATTCCTCATAGAGTGTCTTTAGTTCGTTGTCGGCCTACTGAATTTGGTTGAACTTTTGTTGTTTCTCCATGGGGTCCATTGTGACTACAACTTCTTCGTTCAACACCTGGATATTTGTGTGGACCTCCTCTAATACCTGATTCCATTGAGCGATGATGCCCATCCAGTCACTGACTTATCTGAATATTTTGGTGCAGTCCATTGTGTGCTTGTGCAATGCTTCTTGGGCATTGTTTCCTTGCAATATTATCTTCTTCATTTGTTCCTGTAGCTGTTGAGGATATTTTTCTGCTTCCTACTGGACTTTTTGTAGCTTCTCTTGCATATAGTCAGTGTGATTAGCGAGTTTCATCCATGCTTCCTATAACAACTTGATCTGTTTCTCTGGCTCATATACGTCGCTGGCCTCAGGTAGTTTAGGCACAACCTTCTGACTCTTTGACCAAGCCTCAACAATTGCTTCATACAATTTTTCTAGTTTGTGCAAGACTTGGAGTTTTTCATGTGCTTCCTTCATTCTGTATGTGTGCGCAACAAATTGTTCCTTCCTTACAATCTTGGCGGATCTCTCAGCTTCCTGGAGTCTTTTCTCCAACTGGTCTGTGGATGCCCTGATTAGTCCAAATAATTGTGGTGTTGGCCAGTGTACTAGATCGATAGTTGAAGGAGCTTCTTTAGTGGGTGCTCGCATCTGTAGTGGGAGTCCAATGGTCATTGAATGGTATGAGTGAGTTTCTACCTCTTTTTGCATTGTAGTCTAGTTGGTTAGGATACTCGGCTCTCACCCAAGAGACCCGGGTTCAATTCCTAGCAACAAAACCATTTTTTTGGCGTGAATTTGATCAGACTAGGGTCCTTCTTAGGTTACCAAAAAAAGGCACCATGTAGTCTAGAGAGCTATCATTTTCATCTCCTCCAAAGAGAGGAAGTCTCACCTGAAGCATTGTTGAGACAGATAGATAGGGAAGGGTAGGGAGAAGACTAAAGAGGATCCATAGAGCAGTCATAACTCATTCATGTTATTGCACAAGAGACATTAACAGATATGAAACATATAAATGCAAGAATCCAACCTACTTACACTGTGAGAAAGAATTTAAATGGTGAAACATCAAATAGAACTCATAAACCATAAGGAAATACTATAATGCATAAGTAAGCATATAAAGACACAACATATTTTTAATCTGGTCCTGCTTCATATTATTTTTAGGATCTTTCTTTGATTACAGACTCAAAATTACATAGTTGGGCTCGATACAAACTCTTGTCTCTTAGACCCATGTCACAGAGATCTAATTCTCTAATTGATAGTTCTAATTCATTACAGACTCAGACCTATCCTTTCTCGACTTACAACAATTATCAACAACTAATCCCAAAATATGGGAAACTCTGACCACCCTGACTCAACTCAACCTAGCTAACTAACTTATGAACTAATGAACCAACTGATGAGAGAACAAGCCAATGAATAGGTGAAAGATCCATTTTACAATTGTGTTCGGTCCTATATATAGATGGGTTGTGTCTTCCTTCACGATTTGCATGCTTTTTTGTTCTGTTGCAACTATTTGTTGCTTTGTTGGTGTTGCGCTGACTTCCGCAACAATTTTTTGTTTCTCTTTCTCCCGGCCTTTGATGGAGTTTTTGAAACTCGTGGTCAGTAAAAACTTTGTGCACTTCTTTCTCAAAAATGAAGGGCCCAATAGTAAGCATATTCTTCTTTAAGGTATCCAAACTTTTCTGAGATTCCTCATTCCATTGAAACTTGACCTCCTTCTTTAGTAAATTTTCCAATGGGGTCGTGATCTATGCATATCCTATAATAACTTTTATGTAGTACCTCGCATGAACCAATGTTTCTTGCATTTGCTTCACTGAAGTAGGTTGTGGCAGATAAAAAATAACAACAATCTTCGCAAGATCAATCAAAATTTGTTGTTTACATACTATATGACCCAACATGATACCAAATGGTGTGAAAAAAAAAAGACTTTTTTTGGTTCAAGGAAATATGGAACTATCTACATGTGTCCAATATCAAGCACATAGTTTCAACATGGTCCTTCAACAAACTGAACATTGTCCAATCATCCAAATATATTTCTATAAATTTATGAATTAATTATTTAAAAGATGTGACAACAACTCGGGAAAATACTGCTACCTTATTTTTCAATCCAAAAGGCATCACTATATGATGATAGCATCCCCATTATATCACAAATGTTGTCTTATTCTTTTCATAGTGTGCAATCTCAAACTGGTGATACCTAAAGAATCCATCAATAAATGATTAAGCTTATGTCCTCCTACATTCTCCAAAACATCATCTGTAAATGGCGTAGGAAATGGTTCATGTAATAAAGCATCGTTTGATTTCCACAGATCCACATAAATTCTAATTCCACATGTTTTCTTGTCTTGGAACACCATGAGACTAATTCATTATGACTCTATGATAGGTTCAACAATCCCAACTTCCAACATCCTATCTATTTATGCTTTCAATTTCTTCTTATATACAAGGTTAAATCAGTACAATCTCTATTTCAATGGCTTGGCATCTAGCTCCAAAGGGATCCTCATCTCCCCTAGCTCCTTAGAAATCCATTTCATTTCTGAAAATGGAGTTGGAAAAATGTCTCATCATTAGTGTAGTAAATCAACAATGTTCTCAACAATTTCTTCATTCCATTAATGTCAAAATTTGGAAACTTGGAATTATCCTTCATACCAATGTTCACCTTGCACTTTTTCAATGGCTTTGCATACATGACAGATTCAATCTTGGGATCCTCTACTTCACACTCTCCTTCAGTTTCTGATACTTACAATTTCCTTTTGTCTTCATCCTCTCGGTCTTCTCCAACAACATTATAGAATTCCAAAACCTCTTGAAGAGGCGTAGAATATTTGGGCACACTATATAAGGGTATTGGTCCTATCAATTCTTCTTTGTTTACCAAAGGGGCATCATCTTCAAAATTGAAAGTCACCTTGAAGTTGTGATTCAAGTCTTCCGAGTGTAATGTTCCTCTGCGTACTTCAAGTTCATGTATAAAAAAGTGCATCCATTACTTCTTAGGTATTTCACTCTATGTCATAGTGCACTGTGTAATATTATCTATAGCACAACTCAACCTAGTATACTTCTATGCGGTATATTCAATTTATGTTTCGAACCTGACCTATAACAACCTTCTGCACTGCTTCTAATTATCTATTCTATCCTTATGCACAACCCACCATATTGTGGGAGTCAGTGTAACGACCCTGCTTAAATAGATGTATAGGATTATTAATTATAATTAATTTAATAATCTAACTGTCCTAAAAGATTAGCTAAACAATAATTATTTCTTAAATAACATTAACTAATTAATTATTATTAATTAGTTATTCATGATTGTCAAGGATTAATTAATTATTAATTGACTCATTAATTGATTAAGTAAAGGATTAAAGGGGGTTAATAAATTATTTTGTTAAATTAAGAGTTACGTACATGGAAAGGTTTAAGATATTAATTCAAAGGGGTAATACATTAAATATAGGATAAAATAATAAATAAAGGGGATAAGGGGCATTCTATGGGAGATGGGGGATTGATTTTTGGGGCTCTCTTGGATTGGTAGGGAGGAGAGTGGAGTTATGTAGTCAGGAAGGTTCAGTACAGGCACCGGGTTGCTGGAGGTTTTGGGCATGGGGGCCAGGATATCCATATGATATCCTGGAGCTAGGAAGTTACCTAGTTGGCAGGGTGGAACTAGGTTTTGGACAGTGTTTACATAGTGCAACAACAGTCAACAAGGCAAGCGAACAACCAGAGGTTTAGCATCAGACCCAGGTATTTAAAATTGTGTATTTGTTTTATTTTTCTATAAAATTTTATTATTTGTGGATAAATCTATATGCGAATGTGCTGCGAATGTGCTCAATTAAATAATTTTTTTGAATTTTACTAATTTGCTCAATATAGAGGAATTATTGAACTTTACTGTTATGTTAGTAGAATTAATGGATGTTTAATTTATATGGCCACTACAATTGGTATCAGAGATTTTGTTTGAAATCTTGGACTAAGGGCCAAAACTCCAAGCTCTAACTCTAGCTACGCCTAACCTACAAACCAAACACATAAATTTTAAAACAAATAAATAAAAAAAAAAATGCAATACGAATTGAAAATGTAAAAACAAATTTACCAAAGGAAATCAAGTGGTAACTTATTTGGGTTTGGCTGGAATTGGATTGAATTATTCCGGGAATATGAAGGAAATTTGGTTTTTCATTTTACATTTATTTATTGCTTATTCCTCTACTTCTCCATCAAACATATGTAGAAACATAGAACCTACATTTCCCTAGCTAAATAGAGCGAGCATTTGTTGCGTGGAAGAAACGCCATTGACGAATTTTCTCATTTTACTCTAAATTTATCTAACCTGTAAAATGGTCTATAGATTCTACAAAATACAATGGGAAAACTCATACACCAAGTCTCTACACAGAGATTAAACATTAAAACAAATTCACAGTTGGAGAAATCTATTTTTTTCGAAAATTCCCGAGCTCAACATGCTCCCTTATATCATAATTACAAAGTATATGCAAACAGATCCTGCAAGATAATTCTACATGGGATTCTCTGTAGGGATTTAATAAGGAAGATATCCACAATCAAATCTACAGGGGCTTCTCTGTAGGGAATTCGTAAGACAATCAATTCCAAACTGCCCACATAACAAATCTACGTGGGCTTTTCTGCAAGGATTTAATAGGACATGCATTCAATTCTAAGCTACCCCCAAACCAAATCTACATACAATCAATTCTAAGCTAGACCACAACCCTATGAACTGTAACAATTTTGCATATTGCTCAACATTTTATCGGAAATAGACTCGCAAAATTTCTTCTTCTATTTCCTAAACAGAATAAAATGATTAGAATCACACCGTCAAACATTCATTGTCCATGGAGGAATTTCAAGGACTTATATTTCAAATGATTGGCCGAATGAAAGCAATTAGAACGGAAAAATTCAAAATATTTTCAAGCACTAATGGTCGGAAAGTGATTAAAACGCGAATATAGCGGATAAAAGGGCAGTATGATCACGCGTTGCCTCCATGAGACAAGTTGTAACCTGAAAATGGATCTATTTAGTTTGGCTTATAATTCTACTAACTGTGGCTGCTGAATTAATACTGTGAAACCTAATTTCATAAAAAAATTTAAATTGTGCAAGCATATCTAGTAAAATACAGCTCTTTATTACCAATATCACCATCAAAGGCCAACCCTGCAACTGAATCTTTGGAATTTAAAGAGAAAACAGAAGCAATTAAAGGTTCTCTTTGAACTTCCACTGTAAAATGAGTTTATTTGATGATTGGCGGGCCAACATTCGCCTGCGGAAGGTTAGCAGGTCGATCCCCATGGACTGACAAACAATCTAAAATTTAATTGACGCAGCGTTACAGAGAAAGAAGAGAAAATGGTAATTGAATTGCTATCTTAAGGGTGTTGTCGCCAAACACACGTTTCTTGCATTCACCTTTTCTTCTCTCTGGCTCCTCCATTGCGTTGCATACCAACGAAAATGCCACTTCAAATCAATACGCTGACAAATTTTTGTTCATTCAAAGGTTCCAATTGCAACAAGAAAGCAAGAAGCATCTATTATAAATATCGAGGAAGGAAATGTATCAGTGGCATACTTGAAAGAGAATCCACTTGCGCTGGAGTGAGTTTTGCAGAAAATCCATTCATAGTGTGCTTGTAGCTATACAGGATAGCTTTCCTAGCTTCTTCTTCGCTGCCAAGAACAATAGCGAGCGTCTTTACGTGGGTATCTTCAGGATCATCCTCGCCTGATGCTCTGTCCATGTACACAATTTTCACGCTACCTTCATTGGTCACCTTGGTTTGTTCTTCTTCGTGTCAAACATTCGCCATGACGGTGGAAATGAGAACAATGAATGTTAACAACAGCGGTAGCAACTTGTGGATTCCCGTCAAGCCCTGCGTGTTCTCAGTGGGAGATCAGGGGGATGAATTCTCCATCCGATCGAGTGACTCTAGCTACTGCAAATTCCATTCGGATGAAGGATGCGAGGAAGGTCTCGGTGGATGAGAAGGAGGCAACAGAGGAAGGACGCATAGGGTTCGAAGAGCTGGCAGGTGTAGGGTTTTAGGGTTAGGTATGAAGAGCAAGCAGGAAGGAGGGGGAACATGGGCCTCATGCGAGGACCCACTGCCCGACTGTAGAGATAATTTTTTATATATATATTATATTTTAT